>JAUKPP010242980.1:0-13516 GCA_032273245.1 Phyllaplysia taylori | reverse complement strand
GTAATTATAAAGGAAAATAGTGGCAGTTGACCCGTTTGAGGGAGCGACCCTTTTGAGGGGCTTTGACTCTAGATCTAGATTTGAACTCACAAACTTTGAGAGAAATTTGTTTGAAAAGGGGGGAAGGAAAAATACCCCACAAAAAAAACCCAAGGTTGGAGCAAGTCTTGAACTCACAACCTTCGGATTAACAAGCTAGGACACTACCACTAAGCCACATATGCTTTTGACAAAGTGAAGACTCGTTCTATACTTATTATTGGTCAGGGGTCCACCTGAGTTCATCTAAAACTCAAATGCAAATATGCAGGGTGTTTTTTTTATATTGATCGATTCTAAACTGATATAACTCAAAGACGGTAAGAGATAGAAATACTCTGTTTCTACCGATGAAACCTCATTCATTTAAGTTTTTTCTGGTACCAAAATCAGCCGATTTCATGGACACATTGTGAGACAGCGCCAGTTTGCGTGAACAGACCCTGATTTTTATCGCGCAGAAATGACGCTAATCTGCCATTTACCATGCGCGTTTTGTGCGTTTACAAAGGAGATCGCGCGCCTGCAGTTCTGAGAAAATTCCAACCGAGCACAGCAAGAAAAGCACAATCCAAAACTTAGAACTTGGTATAAAAGTTTGTTAGAGTGTGGTAATGTGAATAGCTATAACAACGAAGATAGCAAAAAGTGAACTAGCGACTTGCTTTGTGCCCGATCAATTGAAAAAGACGACTTCATTTTGATACTCCCAGAAACAACCATCTCTTTCCAACTTCAAAGAAAAAAACCTCTCAAATATTGTTTTCGTAAAACAGTAAGCCAGAGCTTGTTAGACATTAGTCCTTTTGGGAAAACAGTTTAAATAATCTTTTAATTGCCTTACAATGGTTCCTTGCAGTCCTTCTCTTTGGTATGCCAGTGCGCTGTTTTGATGCCATGACCTAAAAAGGGCTTGTTCCGCTTACTCCTTTTAAAAAATTCTTCTCTATCAACATAATCTTATTAAGTATTCCAGAAAAAACTTAAATGGACAGTGAATGATATGCAAAAAAACGTTTACTTTTATCTCTTACCATTTTCGAGTTATTCAAGTTTAGAATCTATCAATATAAAAAAAACACCCGGTATATTTAACTCTAGATCTAGGTATTACAAACTAAAATTTTATTTACAAATAAGTTTTTTTATGCCTTCTATCAGTCTATCCATCATTAAGTACGGCTAGCCTGTCGATGTCGCCATACTCGAGTACGGGTAGCCACTTCATTATGTATTATGCTGCAAAAAGAAGAGATAAGACAAACTTTACTGATCCTCTGTGTGAAATTAAGGGATGAAGATTCTTCTTCTACATTAGATTTTTAATTGAATATCATTCTAGAACATCGGCATACAAAGTTTCAACATCAATATACTTAATGACACAAAAAAGAAGCTTTACTCACGAAGACGCCTATGGAAACTGTAAGAATTAGATAGAAACACCAAATTTTACAGAAATACACAGATACCAACCAGATTTATGGTGACAAAATTACAGACAAAAATTTCAAATATGGTGGATATTATATCACATGCTCCATGTGACCCCCATATTGGCCAATGCATGCTTTGCAGTGCGGATGGTTGCTTCAGGTGATTGAAGACTACAAGACATTGCTAGGCAGAATATTTTGTTTAGTAATGAAACATATTTTTACGTATACGGTGATGTCAATAATAAAAACTATAGTCTGGGGTTTGTAAAGCCTGATGAAGCGCTGGGGAAGTGTCCACGATTTGAAAGTCACTACCCGGGGCGCCATTAGTCGCCAGTGTATCATTGGACCCGCAGGGGGCAGTTTTTATGATCGAGTATATCTTCATTTTTCTGCTGGGACAATGTCCCTATCAGCCTGGGTTGGCCTGACAGGCAGGGTCAAAGTAGCCCGTCTCTTAAATGACCTTACAGTGTTGCAAGGGACATTAAGCCAAAACTAAACCAAACCAACCAAATAAAAGACAAAGGCTTTATTGTTGGTGTAGTAATTATCATTATGATTGTTGATGTTTTTAGGTATTTTTTAAAGTCTTGCTGTTGTTGATCTTATTCATTTTTCTTTTCTTTTCAGCACTTGGAAGAGATCCCAAAGTAAATGTGGATAATCCTGAAAATCCATACATTCAGCTTCCGGTTGTGGAAAGCAATTTGACACAGCCCGGGTGTTCATTTGCCGACTCCATTGTGTATACAGGCTACACCTCGCAGTACAACCAGCGACAGTTAGCCTGGCAGGCTGCGCATGGTACGATGGGTGCTGTTGCTTCTATGTACAGTATAGTGGAGAGGCAATGTAATACTTGGGTGTGGGCTTCTCTTTCAGTCGAGTCCACGAGAAGTGGCTTTGCTTAAACTTAAATGAAATTTTGTCTTAAAAGTCAACTTCCTTTGTGAGTCATTAGGGAGTGCTGTGGTATAGTGTTCTCATTCCTTTTATGTGTTACTATTGTCCTAACCTACTTCCTTGTGTTAAAATGACCTTGCGGTGTCGATTGTGCTGTAAAACCTCTGCAAAACAAACAAAACAAGGCAACCTCCTTCACAGCCTGTTACCTTCTCTTCATCTAAACATGCAGGGTCTTTTTTTTATATTGATCGATTCTAAACTGAAATAACTTAAAGACGGTAAGAGATAGAAACATTCTGTTTTCTAGCGCTTAATCCTCATTCATTTAAGTTTTTTTCTGGTACAAAATCAACCGAATCCAAGAACCCATTGGGCAACAGCGCCAGTTTACGCGAACACACCCTGATTTTTAGCGCGTAGAAATGACGCTAATATTGCATTTACAAGTGCATCTAGTGCGTTTACAAGGCAGATCGCGCGCTTGCAGCTCTCAGAAAATTTTGAGCACAGAAAGAAAAACACAATCCAAAACTTAGTCAGAATTTGGTATAAAATTTGGTAGAAACTGGTAGTGTTAACTGTTATCACAACAAAGATAGTAAGAGCTGGATTTGCAATGTGCATGGTGCCCAATCAATGAAAAAAACGATTTCGTTAATTTGATGCCACCAGAGACATCCATCGTTTTCTAATACCAAACGATGAAACACAAAATTCGTTTTCGTGAAATATGAAGCAACAGTTTGGTGGACATTATTCCTTTTTGAAAAACAGTTTTAACAATCTTTTTATTGCCTCTCGAGGTTTTCTAGCAGTCATTCTCTTTGGTGTACCAGTGCGCTCTTTTGACGCCATGATCCAAAAATGGCCTTGTTCCGTTAACTCCTTTCTAAAATGCCATTTATATCAATATAGTCTTATAAAGTATCCCAGACAAAAACTTAAATGGCCAGAGAATGGTATACAAAAAAAACACTTACTTTTATCTCTTACCGCTTTAGAGTTATTTAAGTTTAGAATCGATCAATATAAAAAAAACACCCTGTATATTCATGATTGCCAATACATTTTCTCAATCATGTGTGTTGACTTTATTTAAGTAGCCCGTCCCTTAAATGACCTTACAGTGTTGCAAGGGATGTTAAGCCAAAATCAAACCAACCAAATAAAAGAAAAAGGCGTTACAATGCTCACATAAAGAAAAGAAATACATAGACACAGCAAGGAACTTGTAAACTACTTGCGGTATATACTCATGTATAAGACCAAGAGCTTTCCCAAAATTTTGCCAGTTCAAGTCAATTCCAGAGTTATACACAAGATATTCGTTAGAAACCAATATCTGATCACTAATACAAGGGCAACAACTGTCACAAAAAAGGGCGACCTAAAGCAACCTGATATGGCATTGATCTTGGGTTGGATCGCTGAGTATTGGAGTAAAATAAATCTCAAATGTGGTACCCGGTAGTGAGGAATTTCTATTGATTTCAACAAAATTTCTTCTTTTAGCATTGGATTTGAAGACACCCGCCATCACCAAGAGAATCTTGATTCTCAATCTGAGGTTTACCACTGTCTTATACACCCAACATCAAAAAGAGCTCCACTTTCAAGGGTCAAAGTTTACCCGCTCCCCAGTCGCATCTATGAGTCGCCATTTACATCAGTATAAAGAGTACCTCTCTGTATTGATGTTGTTTTGTTTGCTTAGGCTACTTTTTTTACTTTTTTTCCCTCTTTTTCTTGTTTCAAGTTTCTCATACGATGTTGACTTGCGATCTGCTACCACAATGTCATTTATATTGATGGCATGAGCGTAGAAGTATTTTTCAGCCATTTGATTTCTAAGCTTGTTTATACCTCCAATGTCCTGCAGTGTAGGAATTCAGTTTAAAGCAAACACTGCCAGCAATCTTTATAGATTTGTGTATTTACTTGTCGGTTGAATTATGTAAGCTTTATTAACCAAATGAACCCTCTTTACATGGACAAGTTTGTTGATTAAGCAGGTCAGTGTCTCATATATTGCTGATTATTTGTCAAAGAGGCGAATACCCCACTACAGTTCTAGTACTATTTGCCCATATGCAAAACAACCAACAATATATTTGACTACTTTGTCATTTATATTGACTATCCCTCTGTACTGGTGACTGTGGTGTAATGATCAGGTTCTTCGCCTATGACACAGAGGATGGGAGCACAAGAATGGATGAGAATATATTATCAATGTGAGGAGACACTGTTGTCAGTCCTCAAGTCCTCTTACTGGGATTTAACTTGCGTATCTTGTTTGTTCTTTCATACATAGTGCTGTGATGGAAATTAAAAACAGGTTGATATTCTCTGGTGGGATGTTGTGTCCCACTCAGCATGACAGACAGGGCCAGAATAGCCCGCCTCTCAAATTACTGTGTCAAAAGAACATAAAACCAAATCCTAGACAAAATCAAATCCCTTTGCATTTTATCCTCAGAAAAACCTGAGCCAAGAGACCTGGAGTTCAACTTTGGAGATTTTACAGTAAAGGCTCATATGGATTTTCAGCAAGAGTGCTCCAATATACTGAAGATTTATGTGTCTGTTATAGACGCTGGGCCGACTGAGGACTGTCTTGCATATGTCACCGGTGTGCCTGTGGTAATGACAATGAACTTTGTACCTTTGCTAGTCATGAAACAAAATAATTAATATTTTTTTAATAGCGTAACTAGTTTTTTTTTTATCAAATACTAGCTTTCTTCTTGCCAACATATATGATAAGCAAAAAAAAAAAATTTTTTTGATTGAAGTTTCACAGAAAAGCAACTTATCATTCAACTGTGGAACTGTTCGATCACAAGAAGCATCTAGAGCAGTAGTTCTTAACCATTTTAGATCCATCGAACCCTTAAAGCTCCCAACGATCATTTGCCGAACAATTTGTAATTTGACATATAGATGAGAGTCTCAGACAATATCTGTGTCTTGATCTGTGTCACATTTCAATTTTTTTCGTTCCCAAGCCTGAGGAAGACAGGAGTCTCTCTCGAAGATTTGTTCATCGTCTCATTTCTCATTAAACTAGATCTACCATGTATCATGTCATACACTTCAGAAGTCTGGTTGGGGTTGTAATTTTTACAACTGTTTGTATTATTACACGTGTTTCAAACTCTTTAGAATCCTTTGGGATCCCAGATTGCAGCATCTCTGATGGAGAGCCACTTTCATCCTCGTTTGATCTGTGTCAAAACCCTGAAACTGACTCACCAAACCCGTAGGGTTCGATCAAACCCAGGTTAAGAAACACTGATCAAGAGTTTCCAAATTGATGTGACATATAATGTGCCCAGATATGATATGTATTCAGATTTTCACTCTTCATTTATGTCATTTGATCATCAGAACACACTAATATTTGAAGGGCTCCTTGTGAAAATGGAAGAGACCTCTGTTAAAGTATATCTGCCTAATTTTTCCTTCCTATTGCAAACTGCCTTGTAAATAAAATACATTTTTTTTTACCACCTGGAAAGAGGTACAGTTGTACATTACGGTATTTCAGATGCCAGAGCCTGTTGTTAGGAATCCATTTTATAAATGGAAATTCCACTCACGGTTCACACCGCCTCTCCTCTTTGAATTCAAGGAGTCCTTGAAAGCTCCATGAATTTGCATCCCAAGAAAAATCTCCTTGAAAACTTGAATTTGAGGAACCTCCTTGAAAACTCCTTGAATTTTGCCAGATCAGACCTTAACAAAATTTTTGTCGGAAAATCGAAGCTGC
Source organism: Phyllaplysia taylori (assembly GCA_032273245.1). Taxonomy (NCBI): domain Eukaryota; kingdom Metazoa; phylum Mollusca; class Gastropoda; order Aplysiida; family Aplysiidae; genus Phyllaplysia; species Phyllaplysia taylori. The sequence continues at coordinate 7,357 of JAUKPP010242980.1, read as the reverse complement.
AATTCCTTTTGGACAAGTGGAGGCCTATTGGAAATAAGTGCGCTGACGGAAACAGCATGAATTTCTTTACCAAACCTTCTTGAATTTATATAATTTATCCTTGAAACCTCCTTGAATTTTGTGGGGAGTTCATGGCATGAACCCCATCCACACCTTCTGAACACATTGTTCATGATTTTCATTTTCAAAATCAAAAGTGTGAGGGGTTGTTGGGCTCTCTAGTGGGATCTGCCTCTTCTTGCTAAGGGGCTATTGTCCTTGTCGGCTTCTGGCCAATGATATAGTCAGGATAATCATTTGCATTGAGCTCAAACATCCCTTGCTCAACTACTCAAAATCAAGTATTATGTACTTTGCAATCTATGAATATTATGCTTTACCATGTCTTTGTATCGAACTTCATCGAAACTAACTCTGAAATTTTTCAAATGAGCCCTTCAAACCTATATGAACTAGTTTGTAGAAATGAGATATTGTCACACTGAAGTAATGCCGTCAGGATATTAAAAAAAATCCCCAGGATGTTGCGGAAAAAGACTCCTACAAATCGGTGATAGTGGGCTCGTCTGGCAGATTGAAGAAAACTCTGATCACAATCAGAAATCTACAGAAATTGAAGGTGACTATGTCCAGAATTCCACTGCTTGAATGTGCTTGTTCATTTCGGTTTCTTTTTTTATTATGGTCAAAATAGCAAAAGAAGCTGGTGCTTCTATAAATTAGTAACATCTAACTTCTTTTAGTTCCATAGACTATTAATATTGATATTGGTTTAATGCAGTGTCTTTCACGACTGGGTCCGAGGCAATTTTTAAAGAAAAACTTTTCTTGAAAGCTATTTATGGACAATGTGTTTGTTGGTGCAACCTTTTCAAGTTCTTTAATTTATCCGTAGTCCCAAAAGCAAGCCCTCAAGATACAAAGTTCTAATGAAACACTAATTTTGAACTTTGCCAGTTTGGACGTTGTGTTTTCTGCTAGACATTTTTTTTATGGACGCAAAGTCAAAACCTTGGGGATGGGGTCATTTGGAGGTCTCCCATAACGGGTACAAAAACTATTAATGAGAATTTCCTAATATTTTGCATATCATCCTAGCTAATGTGCATCTTCAGGCAGCGCAAGTTTCAGAACGATTGCACTACTCCATCATAGTGAGGGAAAAAAACATTTTTATCATCTCTAGTATATTATAGTATATTAGTGATTGACCGTCTCCAAGAAAAGCAAAGACATCTAAGAAGTATTAACATTCCAGTTTTTTACTTCAGTAGGTCACACTGTTCTGGTTTCGTTTCTAGTTTTATGTCAGCTGCAACACTAAGGTCATTTTTAAGAGATGGGCTACTTCGACCCGGGCTGAGAGGGAAAAAATCCCAGCGGGAAAAAAAGATTGTCCACACTTGAGTCTTTTGCACGATAGGTGAAGAGACTAACCACTACACCACAGTGAGGGTGGTCACACTGTATGTGTTAACTTATTTATGAAGAAGAAAAATTTCGCTTTGTTTGAAAGGTTTACATATCGATGGTCTGTTTTTTAGTTGTGAATGTTTTGGTTTGTTTTTTCCCCAGTCACCTATGAAGATTGATGTGACGGCGACATGCAAGAGGGCCACTGATCAGTCCTTCTTGTCCCGGGTTGAGAAGGTGGACCTACAGCTCCCTCTAGTGGCCACCCTGAAGCTGTGGCGGGAGAGACCAGATCTGGATCTGTCTGCTCGAGAAGCAGTGGAGCAAGAAGAAGGCAATCCAAACTGAGAAGTGTGTGGCTCAAATAGACAAGTATTACTTGACAACCAGTAAAGATAAAGTCAAAATTTTATTTATCAAAATAGTATTATATGCCGCACAGCAACTTTGATGGTAAAATCTTGGGTGAATTGACTAGAAATTCATGTTGTCTACTTTCTAATGTCAAGTGAGTCTGGTGTTTTTTGATGATTCAATTCAGTTCTTGTCCATTTGACCAGATGTATCCATTGATGGTGTGGTTTATGTTACATTGATTAAATGGTTTGAGCAGTTGCCATACATTAGTGTTTTCAATAATTGAAGCATCCAATCTTTGTGACATATTCATCAAATGAATTGAACATTATATTTATTACAGTGAGGGAATTTCTTCTATTATGGCTGTTCAACTATTTCTGTCTGTCTTCTGCAGTACTCAGTTTAAACTATTTGATTGCTCACTGTATGACCCGATATTGCTGGATTTGGGTGGCTGCTGGATTACCTGCCATTGCAAACTGTGGACACAATATAAACAATAAACAATGCTTTTTTTCAGAAGCGTATTTATTGGATTCTGTCAAAGTTTATCCTTTACTTGAACCAACAGACCAAAGCATTTGTGAAATGTAAATGCGTTTATGGACATTGACAATGGTTTTGACTTAGAACAATTGCCTTTCACAATCCCATCAACTATTTTTATATGCTTCTTTCATCTCAGTGATTTGGATGAGAATGAACGTGCTAATTAAAGTACATATCCAGACAATTTTGTTTTTGTATGAATCTAGGCCAAGGTCTTTGCAGCAATACCGAGACTTGCCAACCTTCCTGATTTTGCACGAAAACTCTTGAATTCGGTCTTCCTTTCCCAGGACCCTGATTTCAATGTCATTTTCCTAATTAGTTTAGGAACAGGAAAAATTATTTGCTTTCCTAAATTTGCAAAGTCCATGTGAATGAATGAAAAGCAGCCTGTGAAAAGAAAAGAATTCATCACTTTTTTATAGTGTATACTTTTTGTGGGTCTTGGCATGCAAACTATCTTATTTTTTAAAAGTTTGTTCAGGCAGTTTAGGCTTCAATTGTTGACGGATGGTTTCTGCACAGATTTTCCATATTTCTGCCTTTGAAAAATGTTAGCTTTCCTAATCTCAGTCTTGAAAAAGTTGGCAGGCCTGAATAGCCGCTGATAAGAGTCTCAGGGAGTAAACCTCTGAAAAATATCAAACTTATTTGTACAGAAGCAAGTGATGACAGTAGCAGCATGACATAGTCAGAGATCCTGCATAACAATTTCCTGTGAAATTTTACATTTTTTATATACACTCAGCTATTCTGAAAACTTTACACTGTAAATTTATAAAAGAATTAAGGAGTTGTTACCGTTACAAGGGTGCTTTTTTTTACTTTTTTTTAGTCATTCCTGTTATTTCCGCTGAAAGCTGTTTTCATATCACTTAATTATTTTTATTTCCTCCATTTTTATTGTCTGCGACATGGAGCATGTCTTGGAGTCATAAGACAGATGTATTATTAATAGCTACAGGCTTTGTTGGTTTTCTTTTTCTTTATCTTTTTAGCTAGTACTAGTGCTCATTATAGATGAGTCTCGGAATCTAAAACTGATTTTCCAAAAAATCAAGCTAGTGATTGAGCAAGGATATGCTATTATTATATATTGTACATGCATTTTGTTAGTTGTTTTCAAATAATTCTATTTAGATTGTAATGATCTCGGATTGTTGGGCACAATGAATATATGATGACATGGGTTGTAAGGTACTCTTGTCTCAAAATTCTTTTTCTCATATTTTACATCCCAATTTTTTCCCCTAAAACTGCAAAGGTCTCCAACATATCCTATATATTATATCAGTTCAGGTAATGCTACTCTAGTAATTTTTCCAGTGCTGTTCCTGATAAAACTTGTTGGTACCCACCAGTACATGTAGATACGCCGGCTGTGTTCACACCACATGACATGTACTGGAATTGAAGCATATAATTTATACATTTGAAAAGTAAAAAAAGAGTTGTCTACATTATTATTATCCTTGAGAACCTCAGCCACACAACTCCTCTGCTTCATCAGCTGCATTTTCCTGTCCCTTGCAATGTATTAAGAGACCTACTATGTCATCATGTAGAGTGTTTCCCTTGCAATGTATCAAGAGAGCTACTATGTCATCATGTAGTATGTAGAGTGTTTCCCTTGTAAGGTAACTCAGAGAATGTAGTCCAGATTTCTAAAGCTGTAAACGGGCATCTTTGATGTAATGGTTAAGCTCTTAGCCTATCACACAGAAGACCTTAGTTCAATCCCATTTTTCTGCTGGAATTTGTCCCTCTCAGCCAGGTTGGCCCTGAAAAACAGGGTTGAAGTAGCTCATCTCTTGAATGACCTTACAGTGTTGCAAGGAAGTAAAACTGTAAACCAAACCACACCTAAAAGCTGTAATACTCTTCAGATCCGATCTCTGTTGCAGTTGAAAAACTTGTTGAAATTTCAATGTATTAACGGGCTTACTTTTTTAAATAAAGTGTACGCTAAGTCTGCCTTCTATTGTTGGATAGTTCATCATAGTAGCATAATATGTTTGTATATGTATGAGTCTTCTGAGAGAGATAGCATGTGCCTATATACATATATATTTGTGTGGGTGTGTGTACACGTATGTATGCATGTGTATGTGTGTGCGCATGTATGCATGAGACAATGAGAAAGAGAAAGAGAGTAGGGACACAGAATTGATAAACAAGCATTGGTTTATGTTATGTTATGTTATGTGTATCCTAATTTCAATATTCACAGCTCATATGATTTTCTCATCATCTATTCATCATACAGCTACTTGTATCATGCCAAATTTCCTCTTTTGGCTGAATAAAGTGCATCTTATCTATTTCATCCTCCGTATTCTAATCTTAACTCATTTTATCTCATGTTTTCTCATCAGTATCAGTATCAGTATCAGAACAAACTCTGTCTTTCCTGGCTGGAAGTGCACTTACTAGGACAAATTGTTGTGTCTGAAGATTCTCTCAATTTGATAACAATCATGGAGTCAATGATTATACTAAGCGCACCTCAGATACAATGCAGTGAAAATCTTATTAATATTGGCACGGTCTCTTTAAAAGGAAACACTAATGTTTTTTAGTCATTACAAAGAACATGGCGTTATTAGTGATTTTGAATTTTGCATAATGGACTTTTTTTGTCAATAAGAAACGCTTGTTTTTTTTTTACCTTACTTTGTTTCTCATCAGAATGAATACCATGCAGGCTTCTGTCTTCAAAGCAGATATTTTCATCATCATGTCAAATAAATTTGAATGATACAATGAAATTTAAATATAGTCCTCTTCGCTTGTGTTGAACTCGCTTGTGTCAATGTTTCAGTTGAGACGATTATTTTCTTCAGTTCCAGCCCCTCCTCTTCTGTATTTTACAAAATGGTAAAACTTAAGATGACTTGATACTTTTTCGTTAATTTCCTCAATGACATCAGCTCACCAGTAGCCAATGTGTATGTTTTCTGTATAATTTTTAACCTCACAAATTTTAACGATTCATCGATTCGAATTAAAAGAAAATCGAATTATCAGTTTGAATTAAGTGGACTATATATATCGTCGATGTCTGACTTTAACCATGCCAGCCCCATATTAGGTCAAGTACCTTTTTTGGTCTAAAAATAAATCTCAAAGTCTTCCAAAACCACAGAGGAACTTCCTAAACAATCGCATAATAAATTTTGTGCGAAATAGTCATGTAATCTAATCTCATATGACAGATTTGTACGGAACTTGGATTCTCTACTTGTGTTTCCGCCCATCAACAGATGGATGACATTGACACACACCATGATTTCTCAGTTTTCAAAAGATTGTGCCATCAAATGGTAAGTTTTTTTTTGTTCAATCTGTGTGCATTTAGCTGTAGATATTAAAAGTAAGCTTTAAAGATAATTCATAGAGGCATTTTAAGCACGACATTGTGCATGTGGTGCTACGTTTACTGTAAGAGCGTGGGGCCCGCTGGTGGCTGGTGTGTGGTGCTTCCACAATCAGTATTTTAGAAGGTTTTTTTCGTTTTTCTTAAAATGAACTCTCGCGCACTTGCACGGTTAAGAATTGGACATCGACGATATGTCTTCATATACCAAGTACGCACAATGCGCAATCAATAGCGACCACAAGTTAGTTTGTGATGCATAGAGAAGACAAGCTGAAACAAGCCCCAAAAATGTTTCCCTTGAAGTTGTTTTTCTCTGTTGAACGTCTGCCTCTTGGCTAGGTTTAAGATTATGCCCATATACAGTGGAGTCCGCTTAAGGTGACCTCGGATAAGGTGACCTATTGGTTAACCTGTCCATTTTTCAAAGTCCCCGCCATCTCCCCTCTATTTCTGTGTATTGAAACTTCACTTAAGGTGACTTGGAACCTCGGATAAGATTACCAAATGTCTTCCCTCTGCCACAATACTGCCTTACACTAGGGCTCCTCGACCACACCTCTTGACCATTTCACACATTCCAGGAGGAGGGGAGGGGTGTAATGTAGGAGTTAACCTTGGCTTTTAGAGTAGGGAGGGCGGAGGTTATAAATCTTTTATTTCCTCTGATTTCGGATAAGGAAACACTTGCTTAAAAGGTGACAAAATTTTTGTGTCCCCTGCGATGTCACCTTAAGCTGACTCCACTGTACAATACACATCCTTGTTGGAGGGTCGGCTGAAAAGTAATGCCTCCAAGGCTGTAAAATCAAAACCCTTCAGTGTTATGTTAGAGAGGGACTAATGAGCGAACAAGCAGCATCTCTATAGCCCTATCCCTTTCCATGAACTGTTAAAACTTAACACTTTGTGGTCACACAGCCAGATGAACAAAGAACCCTTACGGTCACGCGCAGCCAGCCATGACGCAATCAGGCTTATTGGGCCTGGCGCATATATGCGCTGAGTGACCACAAAGTGTTAAGCTCCTCATTACTTCGTCCTAGGTGTTCATGATAAGTTGACTCTGCTTGCGTTGAACTCGAGAGGTTAGTGTAAAAGATGGTAACACTGTGCCCTAACATCATGATGTTCCCATTGAACCTGATGAAGTCAGGCATCCCACCGTAAATTTGTTCACCTCACACACATTGAAAGTCTTCAATTTTCTCATTAAACTACCATGAATCATGTCAAATATATCTGAAGTCTGGTTGAGCATTGTAATTTCGACAACTGTTCGTATACCCTAACACCAGAGACTGGACCAGTCAGTACGACCAGACAGTTCTGATGGTCAGTTGATCAAACATCTCTCGATATCTGCTCTTGACCCTGGTGAACTTTCCCTACGACAATCAGTGACCCGGTAATAACTCTTTCTCTTATTATTGTGTCCACCTCCGCCGTAGGCAAAGTCAAAGTAGCCCATCTTTTGAATAAAGGGTAGGGTCGCTGTACCGGCGCTGTGGTGTAATGGTAAGGCCCTTAGCCTTGCATGCGGGAAGCCCTGGATCGATCCCTGGTCGCGGACGATCAAGGCTTTTTTCTGCTGGGATTTTTTCCATCTCAGTCCGGGTTGGCCCTAACAGGCAGGGTCGAAGTAGCCCGTCTCTTAAA
>JAUKPP010242969.1:0-13516 GCA_032273245.1 Phyllaplysia taylori | reverse complement strand
ACACACACACACACACACACACACACACACACACACACACACACACACACACACACACACACACACACACAAGCACCAACACACACAAGCACCAACCCACACGTGCATATGCCAATGCGCGCACACCTGCACACGCACATGAGCACATCGCACATTCATACACCACTAGACAAAATATTGAAAAATCATCCAACAATTTAATCACATGGCTTGTGGTCCCGCCTTGGACAAGCGGCATCTGTTGTCCAATGGTTAGACTCTCTTCGCCTATTATGCGGAAGACCCGAGTTCGGTCCACCTGCGAACGAGCATCACCTGTTCTGCTGGGATTCGTCCCTCTCAGCCAGGGTTGGCCCTGAAAGGCATTATCGAAGTAGAAATAGCCCGTCTCTTTAACGACCGTATAGTGTTGGAAGAAAAGTAAAACTGGTAACCAAACCAAAAGAGATATCGAATAAAATGTGTATTGATGAACCCGAAGATACAACCTCGTTCATCATAAGAAACTATGGTACCACAATACTATATAGCCTACTATATCATGAAGCTTCTTGTATACATGTACCTCATGACTCTTTTATATTGATACACGGTTTGATAAGAAACTATCTTAAGTGAGATTTTCTTAAAGAGCCTTTCTGATTGATCAAGACTTAGAGACCTTACTGAGACCAACAGTTTGGTTTTGGCTTAACGTCCCTTGCAACACTGTAAGGTCAGTTAAGAGACGGGCTACTTCGACCCTGCCTGCTAGATACATTCGATCAAACAAACTGCCCCATGTGGGTCTCGAACTCACGTCCTCTGCTTGATACGCAAAGCGCCTAACCATTACACCACAGACGCCGGTTGCATTGTGGCAGCAGTTTAGCCGCCTCTAGTACGGGAAAACCCTGGGTTTCTTTAGAGAAGAGGTGCTATTTTTAGTGTTTGGGACAGTTCTATTCCTTTTGCAACAATCGTAATGATGCATTGCTTGGCTAAAACATCCAAAGATGCTGGCGCCTCTATTAATATCTATCCTCGAACTGTAATAATGCACTTTCATATTCTTTCCCAAGTGGCGACAAACCATACAGTACTCTGCCACGCCCCTACCTGTTCCGACCACACAGCGCGGACCTAAATGTGCTGAAAAAACATTGGAACAACACTGTCACAGCCTCAGGGCGAGGCAGAACTAATGAACGCGCCCATGACGAGTTGTCCGGAGAATTAGCCACAAGCTACAGACCTTCGAAACAGAAGCCTCTGGTGTCACTACATCGCTCGAGAACCGGACAAGATGATAAGCACAAGACTTTGTCCCGGAAGTCGTCTCGTACGCAACTCCAGGGAACCACTCTGGAGGTGCGTGGTTTCTGGGACATTTTATCCGATATTTTCTGGGACATTTTATACATTTTCTGGGAGGGTTTGCTGGGATTTTTTCTAGCATCTTTGCTGAGACACCTTTTTAGATATTTTCTAAGACATTTTCTCAGATATTGTTTCTCTTTTCTTAAGACATTTTCTGAGATATTTACCGGAATTTTTCTCTGTGCTGCTCTTTGAGACATTCTTTTAAAAGTTTTTTCTAAGAATTTTTGGCGCCTAAATTACCTTATAGTATCGATGGAGTCGTAAAACCACAAACAAACAACTAAGAATTTCCGAGACATTTGCAGAGACATTTTCTGAGATAGTATCGGAGACAATAATTTTGAAACATTTTCTGAGATAGCGGGGTTTCTTTTCTTCTTTTTTTTATTTTCTTAACAGCAAGTCAGAGACCTTTTAAAGCGCACTTTCATGTTGCCAAAGTCAAAATTATTATGATATTTTCCATTCCCTTTTCTCAAAAACGGCTCAGATTGATATCGGGGAACCAGATCCGGACGAATCAGGATTCGGCTTCACAATAAGGGGTGGAGTCGAGATGGGTCTGGGCGTGTACGTGTCTTCTGTTGACAACGGTAGCTCCGCCCAGAAACAAGGACTCACAGTCGGGGATCTGATCATAGAGGCGAACAACATTTCCTTTAGGGAAATCTCTCATGATGAGGCTGCTAAAGTAAGTTATAGTATTTTCTTAGACTTGTTTAGGCTTGAATCATCAGCTTTGAACTTTTATTGCGGCAATAACAGTCAGAGAGGGTTCCTGAGATATTGCATCGAAAAAGAAACTAGCCATCATAGGCAGCTTATTACATTGCCTTGTCTTTTTAATAAAAATAATAATTGTTTGGTGTTATAACCGTTGCTATTGCTGTTGTTGAGTATTCAGATGCTTAATATACTGTTGATGCAGCTCGGCTGCTGATGGTCTTATCTTATTATGATGAAAAAAGTACGTTGAGGCAAGAATACAACAACAGCTATATCATATAAATAAAACAGATCTCACACACAAAACGATAATGATAATCGAGACAACCGTTACCCCAAGGATATGGCTAAATAATTATTACTACCATGGCTGTTTGTTATCGAATTCATTATCCTGCATAGCAGATATCCAAACCAAACCTCTTTATCCAACTCCCTTCTTCCAGATCATCAAAGCCGCCACAAGACTCCAACTGGTCATCTCACGTGTCGGACGTTTCCCGGGCTCTCAGACTGTGCTAGAAACTTACAGATGGACTGACCCACGGGGGAGACCTGTGTCCCCTCCACCGGAAATGGGCGAGGCCGGTGATGGTCACGATGACGGAAGGACTAGGAGTGGGACGCAGATGTTGAAAGGAAGTGACGAAAGAAAGGTAATTTTGTTTGTTGGCATACAGCGGACCATACGTGGACTAGGATAGCTTTTATATACATATACGATACTTCCCAACCTCCACCGTTCTCGCCCCTTGTCCTCCTCCTCCTCCTCCTCCTCCTCCTCCTCCTCCTCCTCCTCCTCCTCCTCCTCCTCCTCCTCCTCCTCCTCCTCCTACTCCTCCTCCTCCTCCTCCTTCTCCTTCTCCTCCTCCTTCTCATCCTCCTTCTCCTCCTCCTTCGCCTTCTCCTCCTCCTCCTTACCTCCTCCTCCTCCTCCTCCTCATTCTCCTCCTCCATCTCTTCCTCCTCTTCACCTCTTCCTCTTCCTCATCATTCTCCTCATTCTCCCCCTCATTCTGCTCCTCCTTCTCCTCCTCCCCTTCCCGTTTTTTTTCAGGTTTTTATGGGGGTTTCACTGCCAACATAAACAATGTGAACTCAAATGATAAACTGTACAATCATTTAAGCACCTTTTTATTATTACAAATAGTGTTATCTTCTTAGGACAGGAAACTGAAATGGAGAAAAAAAATTGAAAAAATACTTTTAAAAAGACAAGAAAAGACAAGTGAACGACTTGGGTAAATTACGTGAAATGATCAACGTTAGAAATATATTACATGCCCGTATAGCGAGTGGATGTGTTATGTGCACAATAATAAAGACTCTTAACTTTCCTAACTCTGAAAAATAACCACCTGTCTGTCTGTCAGGAGAAACAAGAATAAATTATTAAATATTGTATGATGGCGTTATAAGATAGGATAAAAATAGATCGATAAGATGTATCCTACTTTATTGATTCAGAAGAGGAGGAAATAATTTTCACTGTGCCTTCTAGCTTCTGTAGAATATAATTATATAGGTAATAGAAGTGTTGGTCTATCCCCTTCTTTTCTTCGTCTCCCCCCCCCCCCCCTCTCTCTCTCTCTCTCTCTCTCTCTCTCTCTCTATCTATCTCTCTCTTCCATCATTTCTCTTCCACTCTCCCTCTTCCAGTCTTCATCCCCGGGCCACCTCTCTCCTTCTCTCTCTCTCTCTCTCTCTCTCTCTCTCTCTCTCTCTGTCCCATCGTTTCTCTACCACTCTCTCTTCCAGTCTCCATCCCCTCGGCCGCCTCTCTCCCTCCTCCTCCTTCTTCTTCTCCTCCTCTTCCTCCTCCCTCCACCTCCCCCTTCTTTTTCTCCTCCTCCTCCTTTTTCATCTTCATCGCTGCCAGTGCTGTAGGGTATTGTTAGGGCTCTTTGCTTCTCACTCAGAGAAGGCGAGGTCTTTGGACGATCATCTCTGTCTTTCCACTGGGATGTTATGTGCCTCCCGACCCGAGTTGGCACGTCTATAGGGATGACTTAACTACAATGCTGCAATTGAAGAAAAAAAAACCGAAGACCCCCCCCCCCCCCCCCTCAACATATTCTCTTTTTCTCCTCCTCCTCCTCTTCGTCTCCTTTTTCTCCACCTTTTCTTCTTTTTTTTCTTCCTTTGTCAATTCTTTTTTCCTTTTTTCTTTCTTCTCCTCCATCTAATCTTCTTTTAACTTTTTCTTTTTCTCCTTTCTTTTAAGGTGGGGTGGGGGAGGGGGTATTTCTATGAATGAAGAACGTTGACGAGCGTGGGGTATTTTCCTAAGATTTAACAAGAGGACAAGGCAGGCCGAGTGGACTGCGGTGTTTGACGTGGCAAACCTCTCACAGACACAGCAGGCGGCGTTATGCTTGTTTGGGCCTCGTGGTAAAAATGGCTGGAGTAAACATGGTCCCATTTTACTGGCCATGACTTCATAATGGAGTCCTGTGTTCGTTTATAAGAAGAGCTGAATGAAGTCCCAAGAATTTTCATTAGTTTGCAGCTGGCGAAGGGAACATTCGCTTCCTCGGAGTTACGTTAAGATGGGGACCGTTATCTGAACACCAATTGGGCAAGACTCGAACCTATAGAGGGAATCGACCATCACGCGAGAGTTCTGATTGACGATATTTCACTGTTTAGTGTAGGTCTATGAACTCAGCAAAGCGCAGAGGAAGTAAAAGGATCTCTAATTCCCATCTATAAAGCTACCGCACATACAACTCATCATTAGTCAAAGGGAAATAACAAGGCTACGACTTCATTGATAACAATAGCATATGATTCTGTTTTTTAAGTGTCAGAACGTGCTGAAAACGCAATGAAATAGATTTGGGTCGATCAATACTAGAGACAGCCTAAAAGAAAATGAGCGCCATGTCCTCAGCATTTCTTCTCTGGAGTTTGACTATCGCAATAATACACGTGCCGGTATCACTCTGCACAGGGGACATGCAAGTCGGTGCGTGGCCATTTCTCGAGTCCAAGAACAAGACGGTTTCTGTGGTACCAGTAGGCCTACATGACGACACATCAACGGAACCGGAACTGAGTCTAGATGTAATATCCGCTCAGCCGACATTGGAATCGCGGTTCTCAGAAGCTGGTGAGTTTAACTAGTTACGCAGCGATGTATAATGGTTTGCTCCCCTTCTTGAGGGGAGGAACTGGGCTTTTCCCGTCCGATTTTAATGATGGTCCGTTTTCTGCCCATTCCGAGGAAGGATCAAGGGATCCCTTCTCTTTTTTTTTTATATCAGCAAACATTACACAGTGCTCATATGAGCCCATCTGTTTACATTGTGAGGGGGAGAGTGTGTAACTGTAAATCGTTTTACAAGAATTTTGATCACACAATAGGCCTGATCACACAATAAGCCTACAGATTGCGTTGCAGGCTACCGTATCATACGTTATACAATGTAGTTTTCCATTATTGATCTAAACGCATTACGTTCTGAATTCCGGATTAAGTACTTTCCTCACTCTCAGTTTGGCAATCCTTTCATTTCGGCGAGCCAATGGCCACAGAAATGTTTCTGCTAAAATGTTCTCACTCTTCATCTAAGCATCATTGGAAAGTATTCAAATTAATCTCTCCTTTTGAACAAATGGGTATAATGCATCAGAGTACGTGGCGTCTACATTGTTGTATTGAAGTAGGTCATACTGAGACACCCGACAAAACACAAGCACTGATAATTGTTTTCAACACAGCACACACCAATAGAACAACAGCAGCCAAAAAAAAAAAAAACCTAACCCAACCCCAACCAGACAAAAAACAACCCTAACAGCACCACCCCAAAAAAAAGCCAAAAAAACAAAAAACAAAAACAGCCATCCCACTTAGTTTAGCAGGCTTTCTTAAACTTAAAGACCCCGATTTCGCTGTCATATCACTAAAATATTTTACGTAGGCCTTTATGTATCATCCTCTCCTTTTCCACTCCACAGAACCAAGAAACGACGTCACATCCGGGAGCCTCGTGCTCGGTGAAGGTCGTGACCTCTTCATGACGTCAACACCTCCACTACTGAGTCCAGTTTCTCCATCCATTGACAGTTTGCAGCAGTACGAAATCCCGTCATCTGACGATGAGAAGGATCAGAGTGTCGCTAAGAAGGATGACAAATTCGGAGAGGAAGAACAAACGAACAAAGAACAAACAGATACAGAACACACATTGAAAGAACAAACAGGCAGCGAACAAGTGGACAGTGCACACACGGACAATGCACAAAATATCGATAAGAATATTGAATCTAACGCCACAAACCTGCAAAGCTCTAAAAGCCTTCGCGACAACCAAGATCGGAAAAACGTGAAAAATGTAGAAAATAAAGAAGGGGCTATTAATAGAATAAACAAATTTGAGTTTCCTACAAGTGACAGCACTCAAGCACCTCGAAGGAAAGACAACCAAAATGTCCACAAACGTGGGGGTTCGCTTTCGCGCCAAAACTCTTCTCCCAGACGTCAATGGAATTCTTTGCACGGATACCAAAATCCGAACGTAGGGAGATTTATCACAGCTCCAAAAGCCACGCCCTGGGGATTTCGTAGCTTGTTAGACTACTTCCGGTCGCCACAGCTTCAGTGGGGGAGTGGGCTGCCTTATTATAACTACGGGCACAACGATCCTATGTCTTACACCAACCGGAGAACACCGAGAACGAATCAACAACTTCGTCAGCTTCCCCGTCAACAAAACACGATAAGTGGGAGGAGCCTAACGCCGGCCATTCAACACTCACGTGAGAGAACGTCGGCCAATAGAAATGTCGATTCACTTCGTCGTCGTCTGCTCTCGCCGTATCACCATCGACGGTTACAGCCTAGAGGCAGTGCTGCCAGGAACAGGCAGAGATCACGCGCCGTGTCCCCTTACATCCGGCGCCAACACGGGACGTTTACCCTCACCGCCAGCGGTCAACCCAAGGGACTGGCAAGGTCAAAGCAAGTCCCTACAAGTTGGCTAGATATTCTACTTAGTCAGATCGTCAATAAACAGCAACGCGCGCCAAGAGTTTTGCCCCACTCATTCTCTCGTCAAAATACTCGAGGGATGTCGACACAAAGAGGACGCAATACACACCGACTTCCGGGTCGTGCACATTCTAGTAGAGGAGTCATAACGCCTAATGTGGGCACACGCAAATTGCTGAGTAATGGGCTGGAACAACCAGATGAAATGGAACAAAGCAAAGACAACAATGCTCGTCAACTGGGGACATATTACGAGACAGGGTCTGTTAGGAAAAACGAAAACGCAATTTCTCCTTCAACAACAATAAATAGTCAGTCAGAGAATGCAAATGGCGCTGAGAAACACCTTACGATGTTGGAAAGAGCCAGGAGTTCAGTTCGAGCAACACAGGAGGAGCTGAACGAACTGCTCACTCATTTTTCTCTTTCAAGCTTTAATGTACCTCAGCATAGACGTAATGGTCAGTTCGGTGCATTCAATACCGATGCGATAGCCAAAAGCAGGGAATCTAATAAAGAAACAACGACTTTTACAAGTCCTATAGACGCAATGTCTTCAAAAACGCAGAATCACGTCTCGGGTGTCACCCCATGGCATCCACCTCAAGGACACAAAAACACGAACCGGCTTCGAGAAGAAGGAGAAATGTCACCGACGCCATTTATGTCACAAGTGACGACTAGCAATGTAGACGAAGGAAAAACCTTGACCCCGCCCCATGGCGGAGAGTTTGATAAAGATGACGTCACTTCCCGTAAAACCTATGAGTTGGTAACGTTGAGTCATACATCTGATGCAGGTTTTCGCGAGGAAACCCAATTAGCGAATGAAAAGGAAAGAGAAGTCACCGGAAACAGTATTTTGGTTGAAACTAGTACCAGACAGGAGATGGACCCGGTGACGTCTGAGGAATATCTCGTCAGTTCTCGTGATGCTGTGAGGGTTGCGGAAGATAACGTGAATGACTTTCCCGATACTTTACCCGACCAAGTGACAACAAATGACCCACGTGACATCTCGATGACTCCATACATATCTGTCAGTGATTCAAACAGCACGACAGAAGATGGAAATTCGAGAATCACGACAGAAGAGGGAAATTCGGGAATCACACCAGAAGAGGGAAATTCGAGAATCACAACAGAAGAGGTAAATTCGGGAATCACGACAGTAGAGGGAGATTCGATATTCACGTCAGAAGAGGGAAATTCGAGATTAACGACAGAAGAGGGAAATTTGAGAATCACAACAAAAGAGGGAAATCCAAGAATCACGACAGAAGAGGGAAATTCGAGAATCACGACAGAAGAGGGAAATTCGAGAATCACGACAGAAGAGGGAAATTCGGGAATCACGACAGAAGAGGGAAATTTGGGAATCACATCAGAAGAGGGAAATTCGGGAATCACACCAGAAGAGGGAAATTCGGGAATCACGACAGAAAAGGTAAATTCGATAGTGACGACGTATTTTCCGGACAAAACCCATGATCTAACAAATGACTTCGCCAACACAAGCGATTCCTCCTCAACTGCTTTGATTGATTCGAATAGTGAATTCAAAAGTGACCTGCAACCGGAAACCAAGTCTTCCCAGCATGAAAATTCTCTTATGACAACATTTAGTCAATTTAGTATCAAGGAAGAAATCTCTCAAACGCCATCAGCAGACGATGGATATGAACCAATCGTACGACATCCGGGTCACGTGGTGGCGCCGAGAGCCAGAATTACAAAAAGATCCGTTTCAGTTAATCCCAACACAAAAAATCAAGACAGCTCGGATAATACCTCAGTCCCAGCGGTCCCAGTGAACATTGAGGGCAAAGAGGTGAACAACACAGTCTATGGAGCTCCAGTGGGAACATTACCAAACGTTCTTGTATCCACTGTAAAACCGGCAGACAGTTCTGTGTCCAATCAAACAGAAGGAGTAACCTTGAACTCAACTTCCACAAATGCCACTGCGGTCACGAATATTTCTGAAATAAAAATCGATAATCAAAATGGGACGAACTCAAACGAAAAGACTTCAGCCAACGTTTCCGCAGAAAGCCACGATAATGTTAGTGTTACTGGTGCCCCTTTGTCCCAAATAGACAATTCATCTAACACAGACACAGTGGTGAGCGCTATAGAAATGGAGTCATACAACGGAACATCTCAACAAGTTGTGAACAAAGAGCAGATGAAGATAGATCTTTCTTCGAAATTAGTTTTTGACAATAAAACAGAGCAGCCTCAACTCAACGGTGAAAGAAACACTCAAAGCCAAGGGGAGGGAAGCCTGCTTCACCAGGAGGACGCCACGCAAACACCAAAAGGCTGGGCAGTCGAGATGTCACAAAGGAATGTTACCACGACAGCCAAATCTGGCAACACAACTTTGACCAATAGTTTGGCTGAAGAAGAAGAAAAAGACATGTCACTGCAGTTGCGCGAAACACCGGAAACACCAAGCGTTGTTATGCCTGAACTACGCAATACTGAAAATCGAAGCACATTATTATCAAGGACTGGTGAGAAATCTGACAGTCATCCTGAACACGGAGTAGTCAACCACGGGAACTCTGTCAAACTTGTCAACGAGTTTGCTGATACTAATAGCAAAGAAACTGTACACGACAAGAAGGTAAGGCTGGGCCGATCAGCACCCGCAACATTCAGAACTCTACAGAACCCCGAGGCCAACCCAGCAGCAATGTCCTCTACAGACAAAAAGCGACGCGCTGAAGCCGGAAATGCTGTTGCAGACGACGGTATTGTTACTTCTGGAATTAAGTTGTTGAACTCTTCTGTGTATATGATTACAAAGGCAAACAAAACTGCAACGTGGACAAGCATCGGAGCCACGGGAGAGCGTAGGTCTCTCAGACGGATTAATATGTCTCCTACAGACGTAAAATATTATAAGACTCAAACACCACAGAATAAGCCAATCACAGAGACAAAAGAGCTTAAAATGGAATCAAAACAATCGCATGGCCTTACACACAGAACAGACTCCGCCCTGAGACTGGCGCGGGGAGAACTAGACACTCTGGTCACCGAAGACCATCCAGAACAGCAACAATCTGCCACAAATCTTACAGTAAAGCCACAGAGGAATTTCCACGGGCAGGTGGAGTGGACAACTCTAGAAGATCAGGCCAGGAAAGATTCACCTCCTCTCGTAGATGCCGTGGTTACTGTCGATAAGAGAGATAACCCACCAAGCAAATTGTCCGAAACTTCAAACTCAACAAAACCTAAAGCAAAAACCGGAAACGTACATCTCGAAAAGTTGTTGTGGTCCGTATTACAGATGAAAAATTCGGAACAGAGTCCAAACAAATCTGCCCATGAAATCCCACCATATTCGGTCAAAAGCGCAGAAGGTATAAACACAATAAACCCAAATCCAAACAAATCCATCCCTCAAATCTCATCCTATTCGGTAAAAATTTCCCGCTCTGAGGACGGACATAACACTAGTTTTATTGCATCATCTGCCAACACAGGAAATTTCAAATTTTTCGAAGAAAATATGGAGCTCAAAACCCCTGTAGTTCACGAAAAACTTCGCGATGGCATGGAGGGGGAGATGTCTACGAGCGAGATCTTTGACAAATTTCCCAAGGCACAAGTTCAAACGAATCCACGAGTAGATGATGTTGCACACGAGACGAGGAAATCCACAGTGCATCTGTACGACATGGGAGATGACGACAGAGCAAGATTTAACAAATTTGAGCTGGATTCACTATCAACGTCACAGTCTGAAAACCAAAGTCAGGAGAATGCAAGATCCACATCGCGTAAACAACCGTCAACATTTCAAAGTCTTACGTCAAGTCTCGTCAACGAGAAGAGACAAAAGGAGACTTCGCGGCCGCACACGAAAAGTCAAAGAATCAGCGAAGAAGACCAGACACAGCAGACATGGATTACAGTGAATGAAGACGAGAGAAAGAACGATAACTCACAGCACCGCGATGCGCAAAGTCCGCCGTCAGAGAGTGTGAACCAAGGACAGATCAACGCTGGTAGCGTCAACCCTGCAGACAGGCATCATACAGGAAGTGGATACGCCACAACACATAGGTTCAGCGACGCCTCTCACGCCAATGTCTATCCCGATCCGTATCAACAGGTTGGAGACGACCCCAGGCAAGTCTCTCAAGGTATGGTCGACCCTCGCGGACCCCAATTTTCGATGCCTTTCCCAGCACCAGTCTACTTGACACACCAAGGGTACTACGACCCCCGCACAAGACAATATTTACCTAGAGAAGCTGACCTTCAAAATCCTCACATGTCACCTCCAGTTCCCGAGAACGAGCAAATACCAAGACAAAGATCACCTTCTGCCGTGAGACAAACTGTGCGTGAAGGTTCACCCGCACTGTCTGACACGCGAGCTGAACACCCAACAAAGTCTGTCGATTCAAGTGACGTCAATGGTGCTGCTAAACCTGTCGAATTTCCCCAGGAACAAAGTCAAATATTTTCACCAGATCAGAAAAAATCAGTGGCCCAAACTTCTTTTACATCGTTCTCACAAGAAGGGCAAAGATCTCAGCATAATCTTGATTTTAGATCAGAGAACACAGAGAAATTATCGAAATCAACACAGGCGCAATCTTCCGAGTCTCTACCGACGTCTACAGAGGCGAAGGGCGTACCTTCCTGGCTGAGTGGCCAGAATTCGCCGCCATTAAACCCAACAGATGGTGAAATCTCACCAAACCGTCCTACTCAGCAGGAGGCACGGCAAAATTTGATACCACCAAGGGGACAGCGTTATGACAATGATGATCCAAATCCCAACATGCAATCCGTGCCTTCCGGAAGTCAGGGCGGAGACCCACGGAGCATGCGCCAAACTCGGAGACTCGCACGGCGCCAGAATGACGTCACGATCAACGAACCGAGGAACAAATCACCCAGTTTGCAAGAAGTTCGGTTGTATGATTATGAAACAGATGCATTAAGCTACAGAGATTCTTCTGCATTCGGAAGTCCCAGAAGAAGAAGCAACAGTCGGACATCGTGGTATGAGGATCCCTACAAACGTTATCCTGACGACTATAGAAGACGACCCAGCGACTCCGGAAGACGATCCAAGGACTATGGAAGGCGATCTTATGAATATGGAGGAAGATCACGTGACCCTCGTGTAGATATCCCGACTGTCGGAGGGCAGAAGTTCTCTGGGAAACTGAAACTAGACAGTGACCTCTACGACATGGACGAGCGGGAGGTGGAGGACTACTTGTACACAACCGGAAAGAGCCATGAGGAGAGCGGCACGCAAGATTTCCTCAGCGAACTTCTCAAAGTCCAAGTGGTCGTCTCTTCTCTAGGCAGAGGCGCCATCGGAACTGGGGGAAACCTCAACAACTTCATCTCTCTCCTCACTCGGTTCCAGCCTGGTCCGTCGTTTGTGCTGGGCGGACTCCGGATACAGTACAGCTTTGCTTTTGGTGACGCGGGCATGGCTCTACGTCACTTCCAGTTTCTACCACTGAAAAATGTGGAGGAAAAGGAAGATAACAAGCTTGTAGGGAAGTTACTTTGGTTCAAAGTATCTTTCTGTGAATGCGCGCTCGAGGATTATCCTATGATAGAATTCAAGTTCAAACCCTTCCCCTTCGTCGGCATCATACGGCGATTTGTGTACATACCATCAGGCTCGCTTCTCAAGGGGAAATTTCTGTCATGATCCAAACGTTTAAAATGTTGTTTATTGTTTTGTTCAGATGTAGTTGTTATCAGTATCATTGTCACGTTTTCTAAAATTCTTGAGGAGTAAATTGACTTTACCGAAAAACTATCATATATCGTAGAAAAATCTTTGTCATGATCCACGCGTTGTTTGTTCAGATTCACATGTAGTTTTAATCAGTTTCAATGTCACGTTTTCTAAAATTGTGAAGGTGTAAATTGACTTTAGATGTACCCCAAAAATTACCATAGATCGTAAAGAGAGTTTTAAGTTGATGAAGCAGTTCAAGTGACAAATTCAGGTTCAGATGAAGTTTTAATCAGTCTCCTTGTCGCTTTTTCTAAAATTGTAATGTGTAAATTGACTCTTATTTCCATCCAAAAACTACAATAGATAATACAGTGGGTTCTGAGTTGGCGCAATTCAAGTGACAAATTCATGGACAACAGCTCGGGGCGTCCCCGCCAAATGACAAATGATAATATTGTTGCCTAAGTCAAGGTTTGGTTTACATCAAGCTGGCGTGGTGGTTCTATGTAAAGTAAGATTGACACACGTTTGTTTGAAAAAAAAATGTCCACAGCATTAAAAGTAAAACGTACCACGGCTGAGTGACAAGTGGAAAAACTGATATATCTGAAACTTTTGTAACAGAAATTAATAAAAAAGAAAAAATTAAAAAAAAGAAAACAAAACAAAACAGAAGAGTTTGTTGACGTCTTTAC
>JAUKPP010242958.1:0-13517 GCA_032273245.1 Phyllaplysia taylori | reverse complement strand
CTCCCATTCTCTCTCTTCCCACCCCCCCCCCTTTACTTCTCTCTCTCTCTTTTTCCGTCCACCCACCCCCAATGGCCCAATCCCTCTTTCCATCTTTGCTCCTCCCATTATTCACCTTTTTTCTCCTTCCTTCTCTCAACTATCCCTTCCCCTTTCCCTCTCTCCCTCCCCCCCCCCCCCCCTTCATCTGCCGCATTCCTTCCTCTTTCCCTCTCTGCACAAGCACTCTCACTCCTCTACTCCTCTAATGAACAAATTTCCCCTTCACCCCAGTCTCTGGACATACAACCTACATTATATTTTCCATCTCTATAAGACACCAGCCAAAGATGTGTATTGACAAATTTCACTCTAGATCTTTATAAAAAAAAAAAAGTTGTTTGAATTTACCAAGAACTATAAGCAATATGGAATCTAAAGGACAGAAAACTTCTGCTTTACCAAGTCAACTTGACCCTATCCACAGCAGAAAGATAACATGATGGTTTATCTAAAGGCATGCATGACTGTGGCTGCTATAGAGAATTGTCTAAAACAACAAAAGAAGCTGGAGCCTCTATATATAGATAATCTATAGAGAAGACTTCCCTTCCGAGTCACAAGGTGCTGTGTGCATTGTTTATCAGCACGCTTCAAACTAGAGGAAAAAATATATAGCACAACCTGAGTTACAATGTAAAACCCAAAGATAATTATATAAAAAGTTTTCTATAAAAAAAAATGTATAATAATTGGTACGTGAATTTCTTAGAAAATTAAAGTTTTATAAGAAAGAATAATGTTTGAATCTCCAGGAAAAAACAATGGTGTAATATGAGCACTTCAAGAACTAAGTAGATCTATATATCACTTGGGGGAAAAAAAGTACAAGTAATTCTAACTGGAATCACAAAATATCGACCGACATCAACGAGAACCTACTTACACCTATTTACTTGAACAATTTAAATGTTTGGATAAGAATTCATGTAAAAGGAAAAAAAACACTAGAAAAATATTATTACTTCATCCATTAAGTAAAGGGGAATGGTGAGTGTAGTGAGGGAAAAGCAAGCACTCTAGGGACTTGACACCATGTACTGCATGGACGTTGAATTCTGGTTGCGGCTTTGCAGCAATATCCCACACTTAAACAAGTCTGTATAATAATACAGGAGCCGGGAAGAGGCTTTGACATAAAAAAAATCACATGTATCATACTTGAAGAGACAGGACAGTAGACTATCTGGTTGGTTCAGGTTGTAACAATATACAATACTGTGATATATACATGTATACAAGTTTGAGTTGGTAATTTCTGGTTTTGAAAAAAACTTTCTCACCTCTGAGATCAGGAGAAGGGAATGAATAAAGGTTTTGATTCACATGCAAAATAAAATTGTCCCAACAATCGAAAAGGCAAAAACAGCACCATAACAGAATGGACCCATTAGGCTTACAGATACACATCTGGACAAGACCAAGAACCGCAGAATCAACACAAAAATAGTTCAAGATGTATATAAAGTCAAAGCAAAAAAAAGCACAATATCATCAAGGCCCGTAACTCTCAAAATGACACTCCATTGGCAAAAGGAATACAAAAACAAAATAGAAAAAAACAAAACTCAGAAAAATACATTAAATTAAGACAAAGATGGAAGCAAAGATAAAGGCTAAAAAAGGATCCTGAGATGAAGGCAAGCGGTAAAGATAAAAAACCAAATATTTGACAGCGACAGAGGTCTCTAGAAGAATGATAATACATTGCCAAAGTTTTTGCCGGTGCACAAATAGAGATCATTACTCAGAGAGTGAAAAGGAGGGGGGAGGGGGGAGGAAGGGATGAAGACGTAATCTTAAGATGAGGCAATGGTGCAATTTGCAAAGGTTTTCATATCATAATGTGTGTATTCTCAAAATTACACTTTTCTTCTATTCATATCATTTTCAGAAATCAGTCAATATGACAATTCAACCAATCACCAACGCTGAGTGCATCCAAAGATGATTACAAAAGGCCTCTAGTAGTGATAAACCCGTTACTCTAAATAGCGCCATGAATCAGACTACCAAAACAAAGTACATGTACATGTATTTGCTTATAAATCCGAGTCAACATTTATAAAAAACAAAAATACAAGGTGTCCTACAAGAGGCACCCAGCATGTGAGACAGAAACCATCAATCTGGACACTGTTCTTTGTTTGTTTGTCTGGAGTATCGAGGCTTTTTCAAATCTACAAGGGCATGTCGGCATCTGAATTCAATGTGGTTGCATACTATCCCAATGCTTCCACTAGAAAGGACTTTCGTTCACAGTGGAACCTACATGAGAATTGCACAGTAGTGAGTCACCCTAATTGCACAGGATTGGAAGGACATTCTAATTTTTTCTGAAATGTTTGAGAAACTTACACAAGTCTTGTTTAAAATAATGCTTTTATATTTGGTTGTAGAAAGCAATTTCCCTGATTAAAAAAAGAATATCTTCAACAGAAATATGATACACTGTATATCATTATATGTACTTCAAAAACTGGGTACTGCAGTAAACAGGTATGGGCCAAACTATTCACAAATAATAATCATGAGCTATGCTACTTAGGCCAGAAATTCCTTTATCATGACGTGTTTACCAATAGTAGTATTACAGTAGACAATCTCAGGCTTTTTCGAATTCAGACCTTGAAAAAAAATCCCGAACTTTAGATAAATCCTGAGGGCGACCACCCCAGAGTCAACAGCGGATGAGGTTATCCTGGCACGGTGTGACCTACGAACTGGGAACAAAGCGATGGCAGCGCTCAGTACTAAATAAGGATATCTGAAGCACAAAACGACTAAGAACAAAAATCCTGAATTGTACAAAGGACTCTGCGGAAATGCATGCGCTGGGACTTGGATTATTTGGATCACATCTTCTAGCACATCTCGCATATCAAGACAATTTTGCTGGACAGTAGTGGGATATTGCAGACGCCGAGGGTTAAAAATAAATGCATGGAAAAGCAAGACCTGTACTGTAGCATTCATTTCTGACAACTTCAAAGCAATTGGATTGGAATTGTGCGAAATTTGGACAATTTCAGGAAAATGGAATTCTTAATTAATCCACAAAACATGTGACTCTGAACAAAAGACCACATCACTTATGCAGCAGAAACACCTTTGCGCATCCCAGTTTCAAACAAGCCCTATGCACTTAACAAACTGCTGAATGTTAAACCTAATGTGCAGCAAATACACCAGGCCATCTGGACTTCATAACATAATCCTGAGCAACCAGGTAAAATTTAAAAATGAGTCTTGAGTCGCATTTTGGTCACATCAATCATTGGTTATCACATAAAAGCTGATTTGTGTCCCGAGCTAAATAATTAGTTGCAGAGATTCAATTTTTACTGTCTAAAGGTTTCCAACCAAACACCCTAGCAAGGAAAGAAAAGCGAAGAAAAATGACAGAGATGCACAACAGGCATCACTAAAGAGGGAAATATATCACATATAATATCACATATTTTTAAATTCTAAAAATCATCTTAAAGACATAATCTTTTTGTTTGATAATGTAGCATAAAACTTGAACATCTGAAACTAAGATGAAACAGCTGAAACCTGTCCCTACTCTACTTGGACCGAAAGGCCATTTCCCCGAGCCTGAAAGGGTTGGGAGGGGGGGGGGGGGGGGGGGGGTGAACTATTACACACTGTATTAAAATAAAAGTAATAGATAGATCCACAAAATACAGAAACTATAATAAAAATGTAAACAGAGAAGCATTGAAAAAAAAACACAAATTCATAGAGGCTTAGGTTTAAAAAGCCATCCCTGCTCTAGTTGAGAGAAAGAACTTTTCATCAGACACTACATGACAAAAATAAGGTCCCATTGTGTGCCTGCCGAACAAAAAAGAGGTTGCTGGTTTCAAGAAATAAAAAAAAAGTTCATATAAAAAAAAAAAAGAACAAGAAATGCCTCCTGTACATTACACGGATTGGACTGGAAGTGCATGGATTACTGAACAAATACATCAATATCATAGTATGGGGAAATCTAATTTGAGAGGGGAAAAGAGTGAGTGTGTGAGAGAAAGATTTTGAAAGAGAGAGAAAGAGAAAGAGAGAGGGAGGAAGAAAAAGAGAGAGGAGAAAGAGTGAAAGAGAGAAAAAGACTGATAGAGAAATATTGAGGGAGAGAGAAAAAGAGCCTGTAGGCTACCTTCTCTATCCGAAGAAGCAAAAATACCAAACTTCAAAGCAGATAGAGTAAATTGAGTCAGAATCAACCACTTGATATGACAGTGTAGGACACACGCTGAGTTTAAACACGCGCTGAGTCTAAACACGCGCTGAGTCTAAACTAGCTGTTATTCCTACAATAACTCAACACGCAACACTTGTATAGGCCAAGCCAGAGCAAGAGTTGGGTGCAGGGTAAAGAAACAACCGCTGTACCAAGCCTTCAATCTGAAAGACTACTATGATATAGACAGAAATAGAAACAAATTATACATAGATGTAAATGTGTAAGAAGTGCTTGTTTCACGTTGATAATCATTAATGATAAGGGTGATGATTATGGCAAACAATAATGACCATAACAACAGCGATAATAATGATAAAATGATAATACAAACCATGAGAGGATGGAGAAAAGGAAGAAGAGGAGGAGGAGGAGGAGGAGGAGGAGGAGGAGGAGGAGGAGGAGGAGGAGACGAGAAGAAGAAGAAAAAGAAGAGGAAGAAAATGAAAAATTATTGTAATCAAAAGAATTTTAAAATGATCACATATTTGCATTTGTATTCTGAAAACATGCATCCCCTACCCCTATCAATAACAATCAATAACACGATCGTCTTTACACAAATTTTTCTAGTTTTAGATTGTCGGTGGCACTTCATGGCACAGACAGTAGTCACAAAATTAAGGCAATAACACAATTCCAAATGTGTAAATGCATAACAGTTGACATATGTATATAGTTGTAAGGGTTGGCATTGTCACATGTTACATGAGGGTTGACATAATTCAAATGTATTCAGGGCTGACACATTTCAAATATATATATACAAATTTAAGGGTTGACACCATAGAAAAAGGCTTTAACATATTTCATGTAAAGGGCGACATATTCCACTATACTGGATGAAACGTTTCAAATGTGTACATTTCTAAAAAGGGTACGGTAGAAGTAGCTGTTGTCTAAATGAGGGCTGAGTATTGAGCTGCTTCCAAAGCCCAAAAAGCCACAGAAAGTACCACAAACTGTAGCAAGCTACAACACTCCAAACCCAGCAAAGCTTGTAAGCGCCTCTGACAGTCCACGGTGAAATATTGCTTTACTCTGAACATTCATAATGCAAAATGTGAAGAGACACTGCGGCATAAAAGGCAGGCACATGGTTTCAGTTAAGATCTTTAACAGGTTGAGCTGAAATTTCAAATATCTTGTTTCCCTCAAGAAGCAAAATCAAGAGTGAAAGAAAAGAAAAAAAAAAGGAAAAAAAACCTAGCTCCGAGCTTCTTTAAGCTAAACAATAGCAAAACTGAGACACAGAATTTGAACATCTTGCGTGTCAGCTAATGAATCGGAGTCTTACATTTGCTTCTAAAAATGAGGAAATAGTATACAGAGCGGAGGCGGCATTGCGCATATTGAATGTCCGTCTCAGAAATGGGGAAATGAAAATTGTCAATCTAAATTGAACAGCCTCTTGGCTAAGAGACTTCCATGGAAGTTTCAATCTTTGTTGTCGAGGCCTCAGTGAAATAGCTGAGAATTTGTTCACAACCACAAATTTCATCACAACAAATAACAATATATTATTATATGGATACATTATTTATAAACTTTTCATTATATGTGTCCCTCCCTTGTCAAAGGTAGGCTCTGTAGGTTTTCTAATCGACAAAACAGAAACATTATCAGCCAGTCAAAATCTTGTAGATCATCGCAATATCTGTGTTTTGATCTTGTATAGAGCAAATGCTGGCAGAATGCACCAGTCCTTTCTTGCTGCAAGTGTGCGTGACACTTTTGCTTTGTAGTCAGAAAAACAAAAATGTTCCTTGCAAGATATAAAAAACATTGTCATTGTTGGCATTATCATGAAGACTCAGAGGGATAACCTTTTGATATCACAATACGTTGTGGGGTCTTTTATCTGCTGTGTTCTCACATACAACATCATACGTATCAATATTCATACACAAAGAAACCTTTAAATCCTCTCATACTGATAAACTCACTGACAGTAGTAGATTTACTGCCAGCAAACAGCACAGCAGAGAAAACGTCAGTAAAAGTATGTCCTACAGGTCTGAGTAAAAGTATGCCCTACAGGTCTGATTGTCTGGAGACACCATGGCACGCTTTAACTAGGCTGTTCCACCATAGAAAAAGCTTAGGAACATTGTATATTTTGGCAGGTGCTAACAAGGAAAGAACTAATAGTCTTCTTCAGCTCTGTTCTTGTGTGTTCCAGCTCCAAAAGTTTGTGAACAAACGCAGGACATTTTATTCCTAAGCCAGGGAGTTTAAATCACAACTTTGCCTCGCAAAAACTTTGTAGATAGCAGAGACAAGAAGTGAGCTCCCGTTTTGTGAAACTCATCATTCCAATCTCAAGAAATTTATATCAGTGTGGAGAGCTTGTTTGTTTACTTGCTTACAGTTTAACAGCTCAATCAACACTATAGTAAGGTCATTTCGCAGCGTGGTAAGCAGTGTTCATAAAGCGAATGAAAGCAGATCTAAATACTTACTTTAATGGTGCATTTGACTTATTCTAGGGTTGTTGGATTTTTTCTTTTCTATACATGACTATTTCTATTAAGTTGGGTGTAGAGGGCAGCACTCTAAAACACAATCCGAGTTTTATTGCTTGACCAGGTACTGCACATGAAAAGCATGAATATATAATGAGATGGCATCTAGGAAAAGATTTTGGATTTTTTTTTGGCGCGGCCATCTGGTAAAAAATCCCAGAATCTTAATCAATTGAAAGTCCATTTCTAAAAGAAAAATGGTGATTCTGAGACGCAGGAAGTCAAGCAAACAGAAGGAGAATTCTTTGACAACAAGATCAGTCTCTAAACACAATTATTTCTTCAGCTGCATATTTCAGTCTACATCAAGCTGGCAACATAACTTTGAAGAAAATGTTGGCAAGGATTATAATATCACTTACTACACAGTGGGTGCCTGGCCAACAGGTTTTGATCAGGAAGTGTCAACATCACCACTAGCAAAAGAAAAGCTACAGAGCTGCTGAATATGTCAATAATAATGATGGACTGCATTTACACAGCGCATATCCCCATCCGAAAGCAGGCTCTATGAGCTGTTTTTGCAAAGCATTTTTCAAAACAATAACAACACTAATATATGACACTGATGGGTTCATAAAACATTGCCTGTGACAACAATATTGCTTTTGATATAGGATCCATACAACATAAATTTTTACACGAGAGGGTTAGATGCAGATGACCGGGCAAAGCATGACTTTCAGTACAATATACACATCTGATTCACAAAGGTTGGGTGTATGCCACGCAATTGCAAAAGGGTGGGCAGAGAAATCTAAATCAATAAGTATATATATGTATATATGCCTATAAAAAATATTGACTAATCTTTAAAAACACAAGGCAGGGGGGGTATACATAGCGTAAGCATGATATAATATTACATGGCAGAATTAGCAAGACTGAAACAGACAAAACATACAGGGATGGCTAGATGAAGGGGGCGGGGGACCTGGGTGCAGGGGACACCGGAGAAAAGCACAGTGCAGTTCTATCTGAAGTTCAAAAACAGCTAAACTACAAGGTTTTGCCACGGATTAGAGTCGTGTATACATGCATTCGATGGAATTATTTGAACAGTCACAGGATATACCCATTTCTTCACATATTTCTCACAATTTATACTCCACTTTGTTTTTGCTCTTTTTTTTTCTCAATTTTTGGAAGGCTGTGATCCTAGTATCTAATAGAAAAGAACATAATTTTAAAGTATGTTTGTACCTGTATTGTCAGCTGATACATGTATTTCCAAAGAAACATGACTTAAGATATCAAACAAGGGACAGTCTACAAATTCGAAGCTCTCTGTAGCATCAGTCTGATGGAGTAGACTTGACAGAAAACATTTGTACCAGACACAACCCCAGTAAGACAGCTTCCCAAAGAAATGACAATAATGTCATGCTCATTAAAACTATTCTTATTTCCTTCCACATTTCAAAATGATAACTTCCCTCAAAGAAACTTCTCCTACCTCCCATCCGTACCTCTTAAAACATATTGTCCCTTTAGAAAAAGAACAAATTGAGGACACAATGCCCTCATTTAATGTACATGGAACAACATGGAACAACATGGGAAAAGGCATTCATGTTCACATGTGTCCCAACATTATAGAAAATTCTGGGAAAAACAAAAACCCATCCCCAAGAAAGGCACAAACCATGAGAAAAGCGTACACATCAACCCAGCATACATGTCAACCCAAACCTTGAGAAAAGCGTCACATCAACCAAGCGTACACATCAACCCAGCATACGCATCAACCAAGCGTACACGTCAACCCAAACCTTGACGCAATCGGATAAATCAGACTCAAAAATCCAAGAATCACCACGGCAACCCGTACATGACTTCTTTCCTTGAATCAAAGCTTTCCGAGAGAAAATCTGTTACCTCAGTTGAGGTCAACATCCTTTCTCAAGGCTGCTGATGACAAAGGAAGTTCTGCACATTGGAAACAGTTGCCACACCCAACACCACACACACGCTTGCCTCGGGTCAGATCAACGCTCTCATCAAACATGATCATCATGCAATCTCTAAAAGTAACAATCAGAGAAGAAACAGCATGTGGGAATATATAATAACAAGAGCACAGCACAATAACCACAAGGGTGATAATATCGGAAAGAGCACTTGATACAAAACTTTGTATGTACATACATGTAATATAATAATATAATTATACACAAGCTGAAGGAGTCGTGTCCGACAATGAAGGTATGTTTAGTACATTTAGCCCACCCTGGATTTGACAAATTTTGGACCTCAAAGTTCCCATCTGATAGCTTTTTCACTATGAGATGATTTGAATATTATTACTTTTTTACGTCTCACAATTTTTTACACAGCATGAAAGTTCACAAGCTACTAAATTTTTCTATTTTATAGCTGCAATACAAGTATCTATTTCCAAAATGTCCAATTTGATTCTCTCAAAATAGCAAAGCGAAATGTGAGAAAAACTCCATGATATTGTTATATAAATCTCAGTTTCAGCAAAATGATAATATTGTGATACATAGGAAATGCACATTATTGGCTCAGTGCCTTGGTGTCAATCAGGATGAGCCAAATAATGCATCACATACAATCTACCAATATGAACCACTTCGGTGAGTACAAAGGTTGATGTAATCTCAGTTTTGAAAAAACATTAAAACTAAGTATATATAGTTATCGTTTGATATTGCTAATCCCAAACAATTTGCTCGAGACAAGATGTCATGCAAGGCATCCCCGGTAAAACAAACATGGCTGGTTGCATGGTCGGGAGAGAAAAACTGCTGCCAAAAACTAGGTCAGCGTAGAGTGCGGAGTCATTGAGTGATACAGGTTGAGACCACACAAGAGAAGACTCTTAAAAAAGAGCAGGTTAAAGAATTACACATGAGTATTCTGCAGGCAGTCTGATGACATCGCACACCCCACAAAAATAAAATTGTCCGTGAGAAGAAAAAAAGTGATTAATTCAAACCACTTACTACCATGTAATATCTATATGGCAAATAAAACATTGCTTGTAAAATGCTTGGACCAGTAATGTATAATTTTTGTTCAATGAAATAGTTTTGTGTTGTGTTATCTATACACGCTTGAACTGTTTCATGATAATGCACAAATACAATACCATTGATTTAAGCTTTCAATTTAGATTCTATACATTTCAACACCACATGATATTTATAGTGGCAATATTTTTAAGCCCCAAAAAGCATTTCTATCAGGGGTATTCTTGAACATGTTCGACTTCATCAGAGGGTCCGCGATTAGTGCTGCCATAAAAAATATTGACTGATTTGAGTCTAGAGACGGCAAAAATACACATACATAAGTGAAAAAATATTTTAATCTTTTGTTCTAGCACCCTTGAAATCATTTCAACAAAATTTCTTCAATCTTATGGATAAGGATTCACAAAGGCTACTTTGTATAAAGTTGAACTTATCGACTGTAGAAAGATGTAGATAATATCTCATACTATATATATACAAACAAAGCTTACATAGTAAATTTGTGATTAAACGCTCTACGCCCCTTTTACAGCACGGAAGAGAAATTACAAGGAAAATTTTGGAACCGGTCTCTCTTAAACTGCTCAATATCAGTATGTTTCTATTAAATGTCATAATTGTTCTAGAACTGGGAATGTTTGAAATGTGCATTACATAACCTTTCTAATTAAAAAATTGATAGCAAGAGATCCTTGAAAAAGAATGGCACGGCATTTCATTCGTCGAAATTTTTAAATGACAATGCTCTATACTGACTATTCACATTTTCCACGGGAGATTCAAAGTATCGGAATGAGAACAATCAAAACAACGTATCACATACAAATTTTACCTGTTGATTCAGAAAGCTCCACAAACAACCCTGAAATATCACCAGCCCATGAAATGCAATTCAAGGGAAAACTGGTTCTGTAGTGGAATGAGAAAGATTCCATGGTCCAGTATGGAATTGCATTGGAAACAGAAGGAAACAAATCAGATCTAAGAATACCCACTATTGCATATTAGTGTGTGTAGTTCATACAAGAATAGGTGAGTGTTGAAGCTATACTTGTGAAGACTGGCTGCTGTATTTGACTTCAGATCTACAAAACAAATATGATTATATAAAGTTATCAGTTTTTATGTTGATTTGCTTTTTTTTGGTCAAACCTTCATAAGTAGACGGCCTGCCTTAATTGGCTGTAAAATCTCTAAGTAGATCATGTAAGCGCATATAAAAAGATTCTTCTTTAACTGCTTTTGAGTTTGTGCTTGAGGTGGAACAGTTTGAACGTGAAGTAAATTACAACAAACAGATTGATCCAGAAAATGGCAATGACAAATCCAATGCTGTTGCCAGGCTCCTCGAACTGCCAGTGCTGCGCCACAAACTCCCGGCGCTCCTTGAAGTCTGCAAGAACGGCTTGGAGCTGATCCCACACGGCAAAGATGGAGGCCACATGAAACAGTTGGTGCGAGTGGCCGACAATGTCAAAGATCCCTGGGAGTAGCCTCTCTGGCAAGTGCGACGCATAAAGGAAGGCCGCTATGAAGGAGAAGAAAAACTGTCGGGTGAAGAAGTAGTTCGCTGTCGTGGAGAGCGGAGAATCTTCCGGATTGTTGTCCAGAATACGGTACACAATAGGCACACTGTCGTATAAATACGGGAATGCAAATGAACCCAGGCGCAGCAGTTTCCGAAAAGGACTCGGCTTCATGAACCGAGTCTGACAAGAAAAAAACGTGCAGAGCATGGCATTGACCGCCGCGATGTGTACGTAATTGTCCGAGTACCATCCGAACCGACTGTTTTGTGACAGAAGGCCAGCAGGGAAGCAGTAAGCCCGGTACGTGACCGCCACCCCGAAGCTGAACAAGGCAAGCGCTGAGTAGTCCAAGAAGAAGCAGACATGACGAGCGCGGTCAGATAGGACGTTAAACAGGTGAGCGACGGCACTAGCGAGAGGGAAGGCACAGCAGACTATGAGGTAACAGAGGAGAGGCCAGGTGTAGTGGTCATTGAGGAAGTCGTTTGAGCCACTCAGGTGGTAGAGAACCCAAACAAAGTACCTGCGGACAACAGAAAAGAAATGACATTATCAGCCATGCTTGTGTTTCATGTTTGGTTTTACACCCCATGTAACACTGTAAGGTTATCTTAGAGACGGGATACTTTGACCCTGCCAGTCACGCCCAACCAGGAGGGACACAATATCCCAAAAAAAGAAACAGACATGTCAATCTAACACGAAAGGATCAAATCCCGGTGATCTGTCTGCATGCTCGGGGAAAACCCTAACCATTAGATCACAGAGATACCAGCAATATAAACGATAATATAGCACCATCATTCCTCATTCGTGGTGTAAGTAACACACAAAAAGTTATGACAGAATCATAAATCGATAAATACATGCTCATTGGGGATTATCATCTCCCCTAAACCTCTACAATTAACTCAGCACCTCTTACTTGGAATATATATCCCCAAGTGTTGCCACAACCTGCACATACAAAGTGTGGAAATGAACAAAGAGCTAAAGAGAAATAAATTACAAAGCTGCAAAAGCAGGAAACAAATTTACTGCACAGTACACGCAGTATCTGTGGGAATTGTGATGCTACAAACAAACAAAAAGCAAAAAAAACAAAAGGAACACAATTTCCGGAATTTATGTAATAAAGGAAAAAAAGGGAAGGAAAAGGTAAAAAAAAAGTGTTCAACCTATTTGCAAAAAAACGGAAAATTTCAATCCATGTATATCTTACCAAGCCGGGAGAAAGTGAGTCCAGACGTTGATTGTTTCATTGGTCGGATCAAACACGCTGAGTAAGCACTGGGTGATCGAGCTCTTAGGGTGTCGGTAGCCCCGGAGGATGAAATGTTCTTGGAAATGTTCTGGGACCTGTGGACACAACAAGGTGAACATTAATGTTTACACCACAGTTATGGTTGAGATGATGAAGATAATACAGTTGAACCTGCTCAAGTGACCACCTGTATAAGACGACCACCTGCACAAACGACCACTATGCATCGACTCCCAAAATATTTTTTGCTATACGTTAGTCCTCTCTAAGACGACCACCTGTCTAAAACGACCACTTTTTTTCTCGATATTGGGTGGTCGTCTTTGACAGGTTTGACTGTACACTGACGACAGTGTAAATAATGGGTCCGATGATACCCATGGTAAACATAATAGTAGTAACAACATGGGGTAATGATTTGCATGGTGGGGATATTATAATCACAACATGATAATGATTATGTTGAAGGTGCATGGATATTGCAGAATGATAAATTAATGATTATAGTGAAGGTTTGAGGCCAACCCGCGCTGAGAGGGAAAATATCCCAGCAGAAAAAAAACAAGATTGTCCGCAATCAGGGATCGAACCGGGGTCTTCCGCATGCAAGGCGAAAAGCCTAACCATTACACCACAGCCCCGATGAACTATGCTTTGTGTGTCCAGGCCGCTAGCGAAATCCTGAGTATACTGGCCCTACTACTAGCAACGTAGGAGGGGGGATGCAGGGGGTGGGAATTGGTTGAAGCCAGAGGATAGTGTGGAGCAGATGAGAGGGGAGTGACAGTCGGAGGGGAGTGACAGTCAGATTATAAACTTTGTTCATGCTGAGACTGGGAGATTTTGGTTTTGGTTTGGTTACCAGTTTTACGTCCCCTGCAACACTGTAAGGTCATTTAAGAGACGGGCTACTTC
>JAUKPP010242947.1:0-10000 GCA_032273245.1 Phyllaplysia taylori | reverse complement strand
GTGACCTATTTGCTGATGTCAGGCTACTGAATCAACCTCCATTTTTTTTCGAAGCGAAAATATAATTCCGACCCATTATCTGAGACCTGCAATGTACCATTTTCACCTCACAAAGTTTGGAGATAGCACGAGCCAGCATTGATCTCATGATAGGCCTTTGCAGAAAGAACCACTTCCTGTTCGATCTACCCTCGTCTCTTCCTATTAGAGCACAATTCGAATATTCCATTCTCTCTCTCGATTCGTTGTCTTATGTGTAATTCTTTTTTTTTGTACCATCTCCAAATATTTCTATTTGACCAGCGTCTGTGGCGTAATGGTCAGGCTCCTCTCCTATCATGCGAAAGACCTAGGTTCGTTTCCAGGTGCGGAAGCTTGACTTTTTCTGCTGGCACTCCCCCCTCTAAGTTTGGGTTAGACTTGAAAGGAGAGCTCAAAGTAGCCCGTCTCTTAAAAGACCTTAGAGTGTTGCAAGAAACGTAAAAGTCAAAACAAACCAAACAAAGTGCCTACGGGAGCACCTCGCAAAGCGCAACCTCCAGGAAAACTTAAGAAGAAAGAAGAAAGAAAGTCATCTTTATTTATCCCCGTGGGGAAAATTCATTTTGCAATGGTGTACAAACACATTCATATTCATACAAGCGATAAAACATACATGTTATGATAAGTATGGACATAGGTAACGTCATTCATACACATTATGCATAAATACACACACCATTGCCGGTCGCTACAGTGCAGCGCCCAAGAACAGAATAATAGTAATACAATATTACAATCACAGTATACAATACTCATAACAGAACTATTGGGATACAATGTAATTACTACCCCCAGCAGACTCAAAAACATTGAGGAAATATCATTTTCAACAACAACAAGCACCTTTTTTTTTTACATTCTCTGAAAGCCTTCTTAAGTAAAAAATATAAAAAAAAAGAGGCTAAAACAGCAGAAAGCTGACGTCTTTATAAATAACTGCCTCCTTACTTGAACCTGCTTAAGCGACAACCTGTTTAAGACGACCACCTGCACAAACGACCACATTCCGTCGACTCCAGAAATACATTAATTCGTCTATACATTATCCCTCTCGATAACGACCACCTCTCTAAAACGTCTATTCTTTCCTCGATATTGGGTGGTCGTCTTAGACAGGTTTGACTGCGCTTCCAAACCAAACCTTACTATTTTTTACTCCGGTTACTCAGAATTTATCAAACATTAATATTCGTTCCCTCGGATTCTTCTCGGACAACCTACTTTGCCCACACGTTTTCCCGCCCCCTGCTCCTCTAAATACCTCATACGACTCGTTTCGTCTGCTAACTAGGCGTTCCACGCCACAGAAAGACACACAAAACATTAACAAGGTGAATCATGCAATCCATCAGACGCCGTCTGCATTGCCCGGGAAGCTTAAATTATCCTGTAACTCTATCGGTATTGTGTCTGTTCTAGACGGTAAGCCTGTCCAATTATCCAAATTTAAAAATGTGGATAACCGGATAGGTGACAGTGTTCAGTTATTTGTTTGTTTGGTTGGTTGGTTGGTTAGGGTTTTAGGGCTACACCAACTCTATAAAGTCATTTCGGCGCCCAGAACCATTCCAAAGTATTTTTGGGTAGGGATTAATTTTTTTTCTGCCCGGGTTGCGGCCTAATAATGGGCCTACTCTTTTCGATTTTCAACCACCAAGGGATCTTTAACGTGCGCAACGTACAAACGGAGCCTCCGATGTTTTTCGTCCTTATCCGAGAAGACTAGGTGTTTTGATCTTACCTACCCTAAGATCAGGGGTGTGGTTGAAAAAAAAGCAGTAGACAAGGAAGAAGAGAAGAGAAGCAAGGCAGGCGACAAAGGATGTGGAGGAGACAAAGGAGAGAGTGAGAGAAAGAGTCAGAAAATTGGTTGAAAGAGTAGAGGAGGCATAGATAGAGAAGAAGAAGAGGAAGAAGAAAAAGAAGAAATTGATTGGGGATAACATGCCGGCACCGTAACGGGATCGAACCCACAACCATTGGCATGAGAGGCAGACACCACTAACCTCTAAACCACGAGAGTCCCGTTAATTTATTTGAATGTTCATCGGGAATTTAACATTTTGATCCAAGTATGAATTTAACTTTTGCAAGAGTGATTGTTGTTGATGAACTTGATTAAAGAAGTGTTTCCTTGACGTAACATGCTGTCAAATCAATGAAACCACTTCCTTCAACAAGTTCTTAATGTACTTTTTTCACTCTTTCCAAGAGTGTGATACGAAATCAGGATAAAGATTTTTTCAAAAGATAGTTGGACACAAAAATTCTTTCATAAAAATCTGGTGTCCCATGCTTGGCGTCTACCTCTGTTAAATTTGATAATGATTTGGATATCCAATTAATTTGAAATGGATCTTCCAAATATTTAAATCCATGAAATGTGACTCTTGGTACAGACCTACTGGGCGGCTCAAAGAGGAAAGCGATAAATCAGCTGTAGGCTAACTTCATTATTCGCAATGGTATGCATCAAACTCTGCACTTGGTGCAAGATACACTTGGCGTAGAAATGGCACTTTACATCATAGTAGTGTATTTTAGTTGCAATACATGAAATTTGTGAGTAGATATAGTGAGAGTACAACCCATCTATTCAGTGTAGCATTTTAGTAGTGGGTTGCACGAAGCAAGTCGGCAGGTTTTTTTTACTAAGTGTTCGATTTCATAATCGGCAATTTTCACAGTAGCTCACAGAATCGCGTGCTGGTGGTGTGAGTTAAGTTGAAAATTACTTACGTATCGAAATTACGCTTTTATGGAAAGGACCATTTAGTCGAAAAAACGGCCGACAAGCATTGTGCATCCCACTCTAGCTCTGGTTTGCACTCATCTCTACAACAAGGTATATCTTTCACAAGGTGTTAGTTAGTTAGTTCAAAGTTAGTTGTTTATAGAGGCGCCAGCATCTTTGGCTGTTTTAGCCTCTTTACACAAGGTGCAGAAATTAGAAATCCTACAGACCAGTGCTGAGTTGTAAAGGTTAGGCTCTTCGCTTGCATGTAGAAGGCCAAAGTATGATCCCGGTCGCGTATGATCTGCGTTGTTGTTGTTTTTTCTGCTGAGATTTTCCCCCTCAGCCTGGGTTGGCCCTAACAGGCAGGGTCGAAGTAGCCCGTCTCTTAAAATGACCTTACAGTGTTGCAAGGGACGTTAAACTGGTAACCAAATGAAAGCAAATCATACAATGTTACATTCAATAGACGTGGTGTATTCACAAGAGCCAAAGACAGGCGCTGTGTTGTAATGGTTAGTCTCTTCGCAATTCACACAGAGGACGTGAGTTCGAGGCCCGCGTGGGGCAGTTTGTTTGATTGATTATATCTCCATTTTTCTGCTGGGACGATGTCCCTCTTAGGCCGGGTCGGCCCTGACAGGCAGGGTCGAAGTCGCCCGTTCCTTAAATAACATTACAGTGTGGCAAGGGATGTTAAGCCAAAATCAAACCAATCAAACAAAACAAGAGCTAAAAAGAAACGTGCTGTAAGCAGGGCTGTCAAAGCATTAAAAAAATTCTCAGGTTTGATTTGGTTACCAGCTTTACGTCCCCTGCAACACTGTAAGGTCATTTAAGAGACGTGAAAAAAATTCTCACGTAACGTACTAAAGCATGATTTGAAATGGGCGCCGAATTGACCTTATAGAGTGTATGGAGCTCTAAAACCCAAACTAACCAAACAAACAACCAATGTTTTGAAATTAGCATTTTTTCACCTTCGTGTGGTGGCGTCAGTGGCCGAACGGTAGCCCGCTCGCCTACAAAATAAGAGAAGGTCCGGGATTCGTATCTTGGGAGTGCTGGGATTTTTTCGGAATTTATCGGAGACAGTAGTTGTCAAATTGTGGACTCAAACCTTTTTTTTTTTTTAAGTAGCCATTGGGAGGTTGGTGAGTGCTTTAGTGTGGTCTCGTTCTTCTCCTTCTTTCTAAGTGATGGAATTGGAATCCTTTTGGTGTGTTTAACAGTTTTACGTCCCCTGCTACACTGCAAGGTCATTTAAGAGACGGGTTACTTCGACCCTGCCTGTTAGGGCCAACCCGGGCTGAGAGGGAAAACATCCCAGCTGAAAAAATAAATCCAGATCGTTCGCGCTCGGAATCGAACTCGGGTTTTCCGCATGACAGGCGAAGAGCCTAACCATTACACCACAGCGCCGGTAATTGAAATCCTAATCTAGCTTCCTGGCTCTTCAACAACTTTACCCTATCAATAGTGCCATTTGTTTGTTTGGTTGGTTGGTTGGGGTTTTAAGCCTCTATTGACTCTGTGAACCACTCCAAAGTACTTGGAGAAGGTTTAGTTTCTAATTTTGCCAGGGCGCCGGCCCAATCGGCCAATCGTTTTCGATTTTCTACGACCAAGTCGTGATCCTTAGCGTGCGCAACCGTTAAACCATAACCAAA
Organism: Phyllaplysia taylori; assembly: GCA_032273245.1. Classification (NCBI taxonomy): domain Eukaryota; kingdom Metazoa; phylum Mollusca; class Gastropoda; order Aplysiida; family Aplysiidae; genus Phyllaplysia; species Phyllaplysia taylori. The sequence goes on along the minus strand of JAUKPP010242947.1, from coordinate 5,554 downwards.
CAAACAAAGAGGACACTGCACTCAGCCTAATTGTAAAGTAAATTTAATGAAATCCTATTTGGAAACGGAAAGTTGTCTGAAACAAAAAGTAGACCTACTTTTATCGAATATTGTTTTTTAGTTCATGTTTGAATACCGTACCTTACTTTGTAAGAATGAAAAAAATATAAATAAGTGGATGAAGTCTTCGGGTTCAATCTATATAATATCACAATACAATCGTCAGTCTGGGATCATATTATTTGGTATTAATCTTATCATATGACCCGTCTGGAGATAGCGTTCTATTTGTATTAAATTTATCTTGAAATCGATAGTGCACAAGCAAAGCAATATGAATATAGAGAATCAAATGGGATTTAGCAATGAAGAGATTAGTCAGCAGTCCCAAACCTTATCAGTTTCGAGCATTATTTTCCAAATTCGTAATGTTTCAACTGATATGCCGGTCATCTTTGACCGGGTTCTTTGAAATTGTGCCAGCGGTTTTGTTTGGTTTTTATTTTACGTCCCTTGTAACAATACACTGTCGTTTTAGAGAGGACACTTGATAACTGGGGGCGTCGATGGACGAGCGGTAGTGCGCTGCCTACAGATAACGGTTTCGAATCCGGGGAGGTTCACCTGCATTTTCTCGGAGAATTCACGGCTCCGACCCCCGTCCTAGGCATGATCCTATCGAGGATGGACGTAAAATTTGGAGGTCCCGCCTCGTAAATGACCGTACAGTGTTGCATGTGGAGTTAAACGAAAACCAAATCAAAACCCGTTCGTTTGCTCACAGCTTGGACCAATAGTTACCGTACATACGTTTTAGACCTCCAAGACAGTATTAGATTAATGAAACGTGGACCCTGGGTCCAAGCCCGTTATAATTAATCACTACAGAAGTGTACATGTTGCGTAAAGTAAATATTTACTTCCCAAGAATCTAAATTCCCCCTAAAATAATATTGTAAAACAGCATGAACAAAAAGAATCAAAAGGGATTTAACATTGAAGAGATTAGTCAACAGTCCCATATTGTTGGACCATCTGTTCCCCGATGAGCTATCTTTCTCTTTCTTGTTATGGTTTAACGCCTCATGCAACAATATAAGGTCATTTACGAGGCGGGACCTCTTAATTTTACGTCTATCTCTGATAGTACGGAAAATTTCCCCTAAAATAATATTAAGGTAAAATTAGGTAAGATAGTTTAGAATTTAAAAATAATGGGTTCATAAACTTTAGGCCACGGCTAATAACAAAGTAATACAAATACGAGCCGTTGTCATTTGGCTCACGTAGAAACGTAAACTTACGTCGTGATTATTGATAGGCCTACGGCCCCAAGCTGGAATAATATTACTTCATTCCTCAAGGCAACAGCTCAGAATACAAATTATTGTCTATGATTTATGATATGGGTCAATTTCCCTGAAGATAAAAAAAATTCCACCCAGCTTTCTCTTCCAATCCATGAATTTGTTTCCCCTCTTAGGGAGAGGCTGGCTAAAACAGCCAAAGATGCTGGCGCCTTTATAAACAACTAACATTAAACTTGAGGAGAGGAGCTGGTCCAAATATAAGGACAGTCCGTTTTCAGCTTGAATTTGTTTCCATCTTTGTCGTCGTGTCAGAGAGGGATTAATTCGAGATGACACATTAGTCTCCGTTTATGAAACACAGAGCCGTATCATGTAGAAGCGACATTTTCCATTACGTTTCCAGTAACAACGTTTCTCATTTTCTTCCAGACAAAAGATATAACGCTGAACGAGAGCACAATGTCGTGCGTTTCAACATTCGCGCCATGATTTATTTGTTTCGTTTGGTTTTTAAGTTTAGTGCCCTATACAACTCCGTTAGGTCATTTACAAGGCGAGATCTCCTAACTTTACGTCCATCTCCGATGGGATGGAGGTTCGAAAACCCACGGTAAACCTCCCCGGATTCGAACCCGGAACCTCATCATCTGTAGGCAGGCGCACCACAACTCGCCCCCAGATTTATTTGTAGCTCTCGTAATTAAGACTACCGCGCTTATTTCCCTGGAAGTATGACTTATTTTGCATTATATTCACTCGTCTCATGTGTTGTTGTGTTGCTCTCTGCCCAGATTGGTACTGAGAGCCAAGGTAAACCGACGCTGTGGTGTAATGGTTAGGCTCTTTGCCTGTCATGCGGAAGACCGCGGTTCGAACCCTGATCGCAGACGATCTGAGTTTTTTTCCAGATAGGATTTTTTTCCCCTCTCAGCCCGGGTTGGCACTGACACATAGGGTCGAAGTAGCCCGTCTCTTAAATGACCTTACAGTGTTGCAGGGGACGTAAAACTGGTAACCAAAAACTAAAAAAGTCAAGGTAAAAGAAGCCCGCCTCAAAACATACCTTTTAGTGTTTCAAGGGGCGAAGAAACAAAATCAAAGTAAACCAAATCATCCTCTAAAACTCAGCTTTGTTTTTTTTTCAATGACAATATTAGAAGTTTCTTATAATATAGGCACCAGCTTCTTTTGCTGTTTTAATCTCAATGACAATACACTAATTTTTCTAACCTTCCAACACTGGTTTTTTTTGTCGTCGTTAGATGTATGGTTTTAGACTTAACACAGCACAGCCCTTTACAAGTCTCTTAAAGAAAATGTCAGTGTGGCAAAGGATGGAAAATTGGTGACGAAATCAAGCCATTTTCCAACTTTTTGCAGGGACACACGTGCAAACGCGTATACACACACTCAGGCACACACACACACACATACACACATGCACACACACACACACACACATACACACTCCCATACACAAAAACACGGCATGCCCACACATACATCCACATCCCCTCAAAGAAACACACACATATTATACATATACTTATACACACACAAACTACACATATTCATACTTATACACACAAACACACAGATATACACATACTTATACACACACAAACACTGACTCACTCACAAATACACACATACATTCTCACACCTATCCATCAATCTTCTTCCACACCAGAATAATTACCCCTGGAAATGCTCTGAATATCCAACCAAACCAGAACAGCCATCTACACTGGAAACCCCTAGCTCACACTACCGTATCCCATAACTCCTTCTGGCGTCATCGATGCGTTGCCTGGCAACGGTTCTACTCGCCTCTAATGTGTTTTGCCTGCAACATAAAATGGCTATCGTGCCTTACAGAACTCGTGTGTCCGAGTCACCTGATACAAAGTCGGAGTGATGGGTTCCGTTCTGTACATTCGTGTCGCCTTCCACTGCGTCCGTAGAAACGGGAGACTCATACTAGAGAGGGTTAAACCACGAGGGGAAACTAAACTCATTTTGTGTAATACGAAGTCACAGACTACCGCGCACATTTTCCACTTCGTTGTAACTGAAAACAGTTCAAACTTTCTTTAATATACCAAAGATTCTATAAGGTGTGTGAGATAAGCATCGAACCCTCAAAACGCGTACCTGGCGTCCTCGTAGCGTAATCCATATTATCTGTGCTTACGGTTCAATTGAAGCGCGGCCTAGAAAAACAGTGTCAATGGGAGGCCGCGCTTGGTTTTGGCCACGCTCGTAATACACAGTTGTCACGGAGCGTTTCACACCTTTGGATATACTGAAGAAGTAGCACAGAGCCGAAGCACAAATTGCACCTTCGCATTAGGTTTATAGTTTTTGGAACTAAAGTCACCGCTCTTATTTTGCTTTGAATCCTACTCTGTTGTGTATTCGCTCACCTCTTTATGGTTGTCCTACAGTGCCAGTGCCTGGTTCCCTCTCTCGATATATTCAAGCTATCTGCCCATACATAACACTCATGTTCTGGTAATTGTTTTCTATCTTCTTTTTGTTGTCTTTTTTACGTGAGTTTGTTCATTAGGGTTGTTAAAAATAACGTTCTACTCCGGGGAGTGTTGACATAGTGATAGATTGGTGGGTGGTGAGCTGGATGAATGGATGGATGGATGGATGGGTGGATGGGTGGATGGAAGGACGGGTGAATGGAAAGATGGATGGGTGCGCGGGCGCAAGGATAGATGGAGGCATAGATGGGGTTATGGATAGGTAGGTGGAGAGCTGGATGGATGGATGGATGGATGGTGGATGGATGGATGGATGGATGGTGGATGGATGGATGGGTGGATGGGTAGGTGGAGAGCTGGATGGATGGATGGATGGATGGACGGATGGATGGATGGATGGATGGATGGGTGGGTGGTGGATGGATGGATGGATGTATGGATGGATGGATGGATGGATAGGTGGTTGAATTTGGATGGGGGTGTGAGTCTATGGATGTTGGGTAGGTGGAGAGCTGGATGGATGGATGGATGGATGGATGGATGGATGGACGGATGGGTGGGGTGTGAGTGGATAGATGGATGGGTGGATGGATGGGTGGATGGATGGATGGGTGGGTGGGTGGGTTGATGGGTGGATGGACGGATGGATGGATGGATGGATAGAGAGGTGGATGGATGGATGGGTGTGGGTGTGAGTGGATGGATGTTGGGTAGGTGGAAAGCTGGATGAATGGATGGATGGATGGATGGATGGATGGATGGATGGATGGATGGATGGATGGATGGATGGATGGATGGATGGATGGATGGTAGGTGGGTGGCAGGTTGGTGGGTGCCAGAGTGGGTGAATAGATGAATGGATGGACGGATGAGGGTAATGGACGAGTGGATGAATGGATGGAGAATATACTGATAGATTATGGATTGTTAAATTAATTATAGTAATAATCATAGATTGAGTTTATATAGCGCATATCCCCGCTTGAAAGCAGGTTCTATGCGCTTTACAATCAATTATTCCCCCGACAGACCAAGTCATTCAGAAACCTTCTCAACTTTCTGGGAAGCAGACAGTGCAAGCTGCCATTTTACGGGCGCTGAAGCACTAACATACAGACAAGATCGTTCTCTGTCTATAGCCGGGTACCCATTTACACCTTTGTGAAGTGAGAAACATTCGTGTAAAATGCCTTTCCCAAGGACCAAACGTGGGGCCGAGCTGCAAATTGATACATTGATACTTGAATATATGAGGGAATGAAATAGATGAATGGATGAATGAATCAAGGGTTTGGATAAAAGATGAATGGATAGACATATTATGAGAAATTCAGTGAATGGCAAAATGGGTGGAAATTGAACGGAAAGTGGAATTTAGAAAAAACATGTAAGGAATGATAGCATAAACATATGGATGGACAGTTAGATGGATGGGTGGATGAAATACTGGAAGTCTGATATACCTTTCTTGCATCTTAGACCATAATATTAAAGCTTAGCTTTGTCATGTAGATTATTAATGACACAAACGTTTGTTTGAATTGGGTCTTTGGCTTCACAGTCCTTGTAAAACTGTTATGTTAATTTACAGGCGCATTACATCAATCTGAAAGTGGGACACAACATCCCAGCACAGAGCTTGAAATGGTCGTTCAGCATGGGGGAATTGAACTTCCGTTAAGATAAGATAAGATAAGATAAGATAAGATAAGATAAGATAAGATAAGATAAGATAAGATAAGATAAGATAAG
>JAUKPP010242914.1:0-13525 GCA_032273245.1 Phyllaplysia taylori | reverse complement strand
CCCCCCCCCCCCCCCCCCCCCCCCCCCCCCCCCCCCCCCCCCCCCCCCCCCCCCCCCCCCCCCCCCCCCGGCGGCCTAAATGCACTGCAATAAAATTTCGTTTTTCTAGCATAAATTTATGTACCAAGTATGGGACAAAACTTTTGATCCTGAGTTGTTAAAATTTTCTCTTTGTATTTTCCGGCTCTATCAACAAATTACATCTCAGCGCCAAGATACGGTTTTGGTTTGGTTTGGTTGCCAGTTTTATGTTCCTTGCAACGCTATAAGGTCATTTATGACGGGCTAATTCGACCCTGCCTATCAGAGCCAGCCCGGATTGAGCAGGACGAATCTCAGAAGCTCGTCCGCACATGGGATCGAGTTCGGGTCTACCACGTAATAGGCGAAGAGCCTCACCGATTACACCAGAGACACCGCTTCCACTCCCTCGATTCTCTATCTCTGTAGCGACCCAATGCCCATAACAGTTACGCACTTATTGAACATTAGCAGATTAAGCCGTCCCTCTAAACAAGTTTCAACGCATGAAATTTATATTTCAAGGTATTTGATACTTCAGTAACATCCGACGAGGTTGATGAATAATTGAAAAGCATTCCAAAACTTGGTATTTCAATTCTAGGAAACTGAGAAAGTCAGCCTTTTTGCTTGCCCGGTAAGCTTCTCGTATATAGCAAAATATACTTTCTAGAGTTGAAAATAAAGGAAACCACGGGGTTTTGCAACACTACAAGCTTTGAGAACAAATTAAAATAAGAAAAGATACTTTTAATGATGCTAACTCTATTTTGAACCAAGGTGCAAATACCGAGTTTTGGAAAAAACGCTCTTCAATTTTACCCTAAAGAATAGCAGCTCACCTAATAAATGGTAAATGGTGAAATCATAATCTCCCCATTTTGGCACCACTAACATTACAGATAAAAATAGAGTTCGTAGCGTCGGTGTCATTTACATGCTCTATGTGAAATAATGGTAGGTAACTTACAGAAGTAAAAAAAAATTTGCTAACAATAATATGTTTCGTTTTGGTCTCACGTGGAAGATTGGTTTCTACACCACTTTTACGTCCTCTGCAACACTATAAGGTCCTTTAAGAGACGGGCTACTTCGGTCGGCACTGCCTGTCAGGACCAACCCGGGCTAAGAACGGGAAATGATCCCAGCAAAAAAAAACCAACCCAACTCAGATCGTCCGCGACCGGGATCGAACTCGATCGGGTTTTCCGCCTGACAGGCGAAGAGCCAACCATTACACAACAGCGCCGGTATGCTCCATGTGAAATTATGGTACGTAACTTACAGAAGTTTAAAAAAAAAAAAAAGAAAAAAGAAAAAAATTGCTAACAATAATATAGTACGTTTTGGTCTCACGTGGAAGACAGTTCATGTTCAAACCATTGCAGCTGGCGCTGTGGTGTAATGGTTAGGCTCTTCGCCAATCACGCAGAGGACGTGAGTTCCAGGCCCGCGTGGGGCAGTTTCTTTGATTGAGTATATCTCCGGGACTTTTTTTTGCCCTGACAGACAGGGTCGAAGCAGCCCGTCCCTTAAATGACATTACAGTGTTGCAAGGGACGTTAAACCAAAACCAAACCAAACCAAACCATTGCAGCTGCAGCCGCTGGCAAACACCGCTACCATCTACGCACTCTTCTTTTCCTTACCAATTTTCTTTTCCTTCTTCTAACGAACCCACAGAGCTTTAGACAAAAACGAACGGGACCACAGCATTTGGAACTACTTGGAAAACTCAAAACAGCAAAACTTTACCAACGCCGACCAACATCGAAACGACAACACAAACAGCAACCGTCATCAAAATCAAAATCGTCGCCATCTTCGTCGTCGTCGATCTGAGAACGATCTCACAATAGACGAGAATGGGGAGGACTTGGTGCCATGGCAAAAAGGAAAAGGAGGAGGGAGGAGAGAAGGGGGAGGAGGAATGAGAGAAGGAGGAGGAGGAGTGAGAGAAGGAGGAGAAGCAACAAGAGGAAATGAAGGCAGTTTGCTCCTCCAGCCCGGCCCTCGGCAGACCTTCTCCGTGACCCCTGCCGGAGGTCAGTTCACGTCACGTGAGGGGCCAGAGGTCATGGTCACCGTGCCGGCGCAGGCGGTCACACACACTACACACGTCACTGTACAGGTGATTGTTTTTTTTCGTTTGGTTTGGTTACCTGTTTTACTTCAGTTTCAAAACTGTAAGGTACCACCCCCATCCCCCTCCAAAAAAAAAAAAAAAAATAACAATAATAATATTAATTTTAAAAATAGTTTTAACAACAACAATACTGCTAATAAAAGTAATAATAATAACAACATTAATCATAATAACAAAAATAGCAATAATAGCAATGCGTGTAATAACACACGCAAGAAGGAGAGGAAGGAAGAGGGGTAAGGAGGAGGAGAAGAAGGAGGAGGAGGAGGAGGAGGAGGAGGAGGAGGAGGAGGAGGAGGGAGGAGGAGGAGGAGGAGGAGAAGGAGGAGGAGAAGGAGGAGGAGAAGGAAAAGAAAAAGAAGAAAATAAACAAATTAAATAAACAAATAATTATTTTTTTTTAACTGTATCAATCCATTCCACCAGCTCCTCTTCGTGGCTGAACGCCTGCTGTCGGCCGCACGTAAAGTCAACCGTTTTGTGGACAACATTGTGTCACTGGGACCCCTGGTCTATCTCAAGGCGGATGACCCTGATGTAACACGACACAGCGCAGAGGTAGGAGAAATTCAAACGGATTGGTTTGATTTCGGGCTTAACGTCTTTGCTTTCGTAACACTGTAACGTCATTTCAGCTCCAAGAAAAGAGATTAGGGCAATAGTAAGACTTATAAAGACGGAGAACTTGCAGATCACAAAAGAGCCATCACTTCCCCCCCCCCCCCTCCCCCCTTACAATAAACCAACCCACCATTAGTTCTCTTCATTTACATGTGTATATAAAGTTTTGGTACCGTAGTGCTGCTGGTTTTGTTTATACGTTTTACGTCCCTTGCAGCACTGTAAGGTCATTTGAGAGACAGGGCTACTTCGACCCTGCTTGTCAGGGCCAACCTGGGTCTGAGAGGGATGAATACCGCAGAAAAAACACATGGATTACGTCACGAGGAACCCGGGAACGCTTCGATACTTATCTCGTAAACCTTACATCATCTCACCGGCGCTGTGGTGTAATGGTTAGGCTCTTTGCCTTGCATGCGGGAAGACCCCGATGGCGGACGATTTGAGAGGTTTTCTGCTGGGTTCTTTTCCCTCTCAGTCCGGGTTGGCCCTGACAGGCAGGGTCGAAGTAGCCCGTCTCTTAAATGACCGTACAGTGTTGCAGGGGACGTAAAACTGGTAACCAAACCTTACATAATCTCTGGTTTCCCTAAGGGTTATTTTTTTCTTCTTCTCTTTCCCCAGTCCCAGCACAGTATCCCCGCCCTTCACCCCGCCCACCAGGGCTCAAGCCCCGCCCTGCACAGCCCTGCCACCCTGACAGTCCCCGCCCCCTTGGCGCGCAAGGGCTGCCACCTGGTGGTGCTCTCCGTGCGGGCAGATAACTCGTGCATCCCGTCCTCGGGGGCGTACCGCTCAGGGCGACAGGCAGCCACGCTAACTGCCTGGCATTTCTCCGCGTTAGTTGCTTTTCATTTTGTTTTTGTAAAGACTCAGGCTGTATCGACATTGTAAGGTCATTTCAACGAAGGATAGTAGATTGATTTGGTTAGGTTACCAGTTTTACGTCCCCCGCAACACTGTGAGGTCATTTAAGGGACAGGCTACTTCGACCTTACCTGTCAGGGCCAACCCGGGCTGAGAGGGAAAAAAATCTCAGCAGAAAAAAACATGATTATCGTCCACGCTCGGCACTGAACCGGAGTCTCCAGTATGACAGACAAAGGACCTAACCATCACACCACAGCGCCAGTATAGTAGATTGAGACAACACAAACACCCAAAAAGAAGTAGACCGCCCCTGAATGTCTGCAACCTCTCCCCCCCCCCCCCCCCCTTAATTCAGTAGAGATGTGATGGTACATTCGATAGATGACGTTTTAAGCTTTTCAGCTACCAAGAGATATTTAAAGTGCGCAACGTGCACACAGGGCCTCGAGATTTAATTTGTTGTTCTTATCCAAGTAGACTAGGTGTTGGATCTTAACTACCCTAAGGTCAGGAATAAGGTTGAGAGAGAGAAAGAGTAGACAAAGAATGAGAGAAGAGGAACAGAATAGACAGACAACAGTAGACGAGAGAAATTCCGAAGAGAATGGGGTGATTTTTTGTTAAGTTACCAGTTTTACGTCCCCTGCAACACTGTATGGTCATTTACAAGACGGGCTACTTCGACCCTGTCTGTTAGGGCCAACCCTGGCTGAGAAGGAAAATATCCCAGCAGGAAAAAGAAACCTACATCGTCCGCGACCAGGGATCGAACCCGCTTCTTCCGCATGATAGACGAAGAGCCTAACCATTACGCCACAGCGCCGGTACACCAGAATGGGGTGAGAAAGTCAGAGAAAGATTAGACAAGGTAGAGAAGACGAAGAAAAAAACTTGGGGAGAATCTTGCTGCACTACCCCGGATTCGAACCCAGCACAATTGTCATGAGAGGCTAACAGCATAATCTCTAGATCATGAGAATCCCCTTGCCGGCTGGTTTTGTTGGGGGTTTTTTCCTTTTACGTCCCTTGAGACAATACGGTCATTATAAATACGTGCTACTCAGGCCATATATACTCATGTGCAAAAGTAACTTGACACTTTGTTTTCAGCCTGTATCTTTGCTTTTTGTGTGAAATACAGCAAAAAAAATTTATATCTTCAGAAACGCGAATTATCTGGCTACATGTCTGCCAATTTTCATTGCTATCCGTTTATATTCGTCGGAGTTACAAGAGTTATACAAAATCAAGTCGAAAATTTTGCGTCGGAAACATCACAAAGAGCAAAAAACGCACCAAATTGAGATTGGATGTGTCCACTACAACATTCAATAACCGCGCGCAACTCATCTCCTCATAGAATTTGTGAGGGGATCAACATCATCTTGAGTTAGTTAATCCCAGGCTGCTTGAATTTGTCCCTAAAACCATTTTTATATTTGATTCGTTGCTGTTGGTATCTAACTTCCCTCCTCAATAAGGTCCAAGAGATGCCTAATTAATGGGACTGAGTCGGCCATATTTTGCGTACCACCCTACTACATCTATTTTCCTGGAAAAATCTTCTGGTAACAATATAGCTCTAACTTGAAAGGCGTCCGAAAGTAGAGTTGAATGAAAAAATGTTAAAAAGCATCTGTTGAATGACGAGAGGCAAACCCGTTGTTGTTGTCTACACTTGTTTTGAGTAGTCTACCAGAACGGAACGCCTGTAATATTGATTTCAAAACTCCCCATTTATTGAACGTCTTTACAAATGCATGACAGGCCAGACACGTCAAATAGTTAAGCAACCTTTGAGACCTCACAAACGGTTTGAGCACTTCCGGGATGCCTTGCTCTTTCTTCCGAGTATAGCCCTTTGGCGCTCTCATTACTAAAGTAGGACTTCAGACACGGACTTGCAATGAATCAAAACAACAGTAATTTGATCCATTTCATAGCAAAAGACAAAGTGGGGTGAATCAGTGTTCAATGAAAATACACAATGTAAAATGGATCAACAATCAAGGATTCAATAGCAAGTAAGTATGAAGCTCTTTGTAGGCTACCATACCAAATTACCACAGCATGTCCAAATCTGGGATTTTCTCCTTTTGTCGGCGCATGTCTTTTGTTCTTAAACACTCAGTCCTAGTCCTTTAACCGAAGAAAACCAAAAGTGCAGATCAGTTATTGAATGGGATTCGACCACACTGGAAAGACTGAACTCCAGCGGACATTGATACCCTAATAAAGTCTACGAAGAGATGATCGCGTGCGGTTGTTGAGTGTCTTTGTGGATAAACCCCTTACTAAATTAGTGAGTTTTTTTGCTCTTTGTGATGTTTCCGACGCAAACATTTCGACTTGTTTTAGTATAAACTCTTGTAACTCCAACGGATATGAACGGATTGTTATGAAAATTGGCAGACATGTAGCCAGATAATTTGTCTTTCAGAAAATATAAATTTTGTACTGTAGCTCACACAGAAAGCAAAGATACAGGCTGAAAACAAAGTGTCAAGTTACTTTTGCACATGAGTATGTAAGCGAAGCACAAGTGATTCAAACGGTTGATCTAATAACCCTGGGGTTATACAGCTCGCCAAAAGATATCCTTTTCCTCCTTTTTTTTATCTTTCTGTCCATCATCATTCCCAATCTAATATATCTCCTGCTCGACATGGTCCTTTCTCTCTCTCTCTCTCTCTTTCTCCCTCTCCAACACCCCGCTTACACACACACACACCCGCTCCAAAGCAACATTACAATTTTTATAACACTTTTTCCTGTATCACCCCCACCCCTTTCCCAAACCCCCAAACGGATGTTATCGCGGAGCAGCAAAGTGGCAGTGCTCACCAAGGCCCGGTGCAAGTACAAAGCCTGCAAGTCTATGGAGCAACTACTACAATGTGTCGGCCACCACAACGACTTATAGCCACTTGACTTTATTGGTCTTATAACAAAGAAAGTGTAGGATTAGAATCCACGAGGTAAGAGATCGAGGGGAAGGCCACGTGGAACCTTGAGAAGGATCATAGAGAAGGATGCACGGAAGAGTGGGAAGACGGAATGACGTCAAGGAGCTAGCCCAGGATAGAGAAAAGTGGGAAGTGTTTGTGGCCTATACCCTGGCCCAGGGTGAGGAAGGCAATGATGATGGTGATGATGATTGATCGTCATAATAAATATTATGTCTAGGGGAAAAAAAGAAAAGGACACCAGAGGTACAAGAGAAAACAAGGGGCACCAAATAACATACTCGTTGATCAAGACTTATTCATGCTCTTTGTTTTCCTGCCCACATATTTATGTCTGAAGAGTTTTTTGCATCGCACATAATTTTCATATTCTTTTTCAGTATAAATAATACAATAATATTAATAATGATAATAATAATGACTGCATTTAAATAGCGCATATCCCCACTTGAAAGCAGGCTCTATGCGCTTTACAATCAATTATTACAAGCAGACCAAGTTATTCAGAAACCTCAACTTCAAGGGAAGCATACAGTGCAAGCTGCCATTTTACAGGCGCTAAAGCACTAACATACGGACAAGATCGTTCGTTGTCTATAGCCGGGTGCCCATTAACACCTGGGTAAAGTGAGAAAAATTCGTATATACTGCCTTTCCGAAGGACACAATGACTGGCCCGAGATGGGATTCGAACACGCAACCTTCCGATTACGAGTCCGGCAGCCTAACCACTAGACTACCAACGCGACAAAGAATATCCTTAAATAATGCATGTTTCCAATCCAAAGATGACCTTGCCAAACAGGATCCTCACAAACTGACAATGTGTTCAATTTAATTTGACTTCGACCTAACTTATCGTCATGGTGCTTTCAAAATGTCTAAGTCTGACTTGGGCCATTATGGAATATACCCATTACTTCCTTCCCCATGTCATAGAGAATAGATTGATTCAAATTCATTTAAAAGTGATGGGTCATCTTCCTAAAATTTAATATTTCCATAGCAGCCTTACTTGAGACATAGGATGATGCAGTTACTTTTCTCCAATTATCTCAGGAATGCAGAAAATGACTTAGACCATACTGGAAGCATCTTGCATGACGATATCTACTATGAAAATCAGTATGCCTGTACATCATCTATTGCTTGCCCACAAAGGGCTACTAAGATTTGCATACAAGATGTTTACTGTAGTTTATTAACACCATGGCACCTTCACCCATGGTTCATCCACAATATAATTTGCTGTCACATCCGTTTTGCCTTGTCACCCTACAAAAAAAAAATGCTTCTTGGATTCATCTTCTTGTTACTCACCTATCAAAATCTTTTCTCTGACTCATCTACACCATCAATAAATATTTACCGCATCTGATTGCTGTTTGTGTTTTGGTTTTGGTTTTTAGTTCTACTGCATGTCTCTTGCAACCCTGAAAGGCCACGTAAGATACAGGCTACTTCAACCCTGACCGGAATTGGAGGCAGTTTGCTCCTGCAGCCCGGCCCTCGGCAGACGTTCTCGGTGACCCCTGCCGGAGGTCAGTTCACGTCACATGAGGGGCCAGAGGTCATGGTCACCTGTCAGAGCCAATCCCGGCTATGAGGGATAAATCCCAGTAGAAAGACGCCGACATTTGTCCCCCAATGGGCATCACGTTCCGGTCCTCTCTATGATTGGCGAACAGCCTAACCATTACACCACAGGCATTGATAGTGAGTTCGTATTCTCATCGTAATGTTCTAAATGTCTACGTTAGATCCGTACTTTTCAAGAAAAAAAAATTCCCTATTACCTCTGGCAACTCGTCACCTAAATAAATATAAATAGTGGACGGCAACCAGAAATATTTACAGTGTTGAGGTCAGTTTTTAATTTTAGGTCTCCAACACTGTAAGACAATTTAAGAGACGAGATACTTTGACCCTGCCTGTCAAGGCCACCCTGGGCTTAGAGGGACGAATCCCATCCACATTTCCCTTGAGGATCAACAATGTAGGCCAATATCTTATCTTATCTTATTTTATCTTAAAGAAGCAGATGTTCATCCATATGTAGAATCAAACTCAGGTCTACCGCATGATAGGTGAAGAGCCTAACCATCGCACCACAGATGCTGTAGCGAAGTCTATATCATCCTTGCAATGTTCCAAAGAAAATTTCACCATTAAGCCTGCTTGGTCTCCTTCCACCACCTAGAGGTGACAACTAGCAAAGGAAAAAAATCCTGAACTCCAGTTGTTGTGGCCTGTATGTAAGCTGTTGCAAGATTTCCAATGAGGAGCTTCTACAGATATGTAGACAAGAAGAAATTACCAGCATTATAAAAAGGAGAAGATGGAGATGGATTGGGCATGTGTTGAGGAGGGAACCAGACTCTATTGTCAAGACTGCCCTCCACTGGACACCCGAAGGACGTCGCAAGAGGGGCAGACCTAAGATGACCTGGCGACGCACAGTAGAGTCTGAGATGGAAGTCCTGTAATCAATCATGGGAGACGTTGACGAAGATGGCCCAAAACAGACAGAGCTGGAGAGCCTTTGTTGCTGCCCTAAACGCCAGATGGCACGAAAGGTAGTAAGAAGTAGTAGGAGTATGTAAGCTGTTGAATCACATAGAAGAGGGATAGGGTTGATTCATATTTCTGGATTTCAGGATTTATCAGGAAAATCAGCACCTCTACTCACCGAAATAGATACGAACTGCGGACGGCTACAAGGAATATTTTAAGTGTAAGAGGGTACTCACCATTGTAGAAGAGGAAGGGGATGTGCAGAGGGGGCAGCGGCTTGTTTTTAGCGATGGCCGGACACGTCACTGTGCAGGTCAGCCGATACTCGAACCCGTCTTTGCCAGCCGAGTTTTCCTGAAGGACTAGATTCTGAATCAAAGGAATACAGACAGATACTGGTCAAAGTCTGACATGGTTTGAATGATTACGGTTTCACAGCACTATCGACACTGCAAGGTCATTACATAGCCAGGAAGTAGGTTATTTGGTTTGTCTTTTCAGGAGGAACTAATGCGGTCATTAAAACACCAAACCTCACCCCTCCTGCACGAGATTTTGCTGAACTGAGTGAGCACAGGCCAGCCCTGAGCGGAAAAGGTAAACCAATTGCTCTAAATAGATCTAGATTACATTAAACCAGCAAAATTCTTAGTCTAGGAAGACCTTCGGTGCATGAAAATTTAATCCAGATAACAAAGAAGGAAAATTTTAAACTAGACCATTTAGGCCTGCGAAAAAAATATTTCCTTAACGTCATCAACATAATAGGCCAACATGCAAAACGCCAAAACTATACGACTTCGCGTTACAGATAAAATCGTTGAAACGTGAGTTCACGGTAAGATTTAGACTATAACTGTAGTTTACTATAAAAATCATGGATCTCAGCATCTTATCCGGGATTCCAGGATCCAAGACTTGACTCACCTGTAAAGTACATTTGCCTTTTGTGAGAGGAAACTGCGCCCTGGTGCCGCCTGTGACAAAGGTAGGTAGATCCTCCGAACCTTTGGCTGTGTCGATTTCCACCCTGACCTGACCGTCATAGCCCTCACCAATGGAGTTGTTGAAACTGTCCTGAAAATGGGAAGAAATTTTGAATTTGTGGATTCTATGAGGCTCTTGGCCCACAAATAAACGTGAATTTTCAACAAGCTCGCAGATATTATCCATACTAAGCTAAATTAAAAAAGGCATTGTTCTGAATGTAAGTATTACAATGTTGCGAGCATGTATGACCCTTTTCTTCATACTACTGGACAGGCTAAGTGTAATAATTACGCTACTAGTATTGGGATGCACGAAGCTTGTCGGTATTTTTTTCAGCTAAATACTAAATGCTCCACTCCAAATTGGCTATACCCGGCTATAGACAGTGTAAGATCTTATTCGTATGTTAGTGTTTGAGTGCTTGTAAAATGGCTGCTTGCACTGTATGCTTCCAAGAAAGTTGAGAAGGTTTCTGAGTGACTTGGTGTACTGGGGTAATGATTGTAAAGCACATAGACCCAGTAATTGGGATATGCGCTATATAAATGCAATCCATTATTCGTCATGTTATTAGAATACTACTCCATAGTAGCTCACAAAATTATGTTCTGGCGGAGTGAGTTGAGGTAAATATTACTCATGTACTGAATTTATGCTATTATGGAATGCAGCATTTAGTCGATAAAAACAAACAACTGCAGAATGAATGGAAGCTCACTCCAACGTCATCAGCTCGGTTCGGCGTAAATCTTTTCGTAATTCATAGGTAAAAAAAAAATAGGCGTGATTGATAAACTTTTTCGCGATAGTGCCACGGTTTTAGCGCCAGCCGAAAAGTACGGTGACAGGCCAAGCATTATCCACAGTCGCCAGTCCACAAGTTGTGTTCTTGTACCTTAACTTTTGGTTTGGTTTGATTATTAGTTTTACATCCCTTGCAACATGGAAAGGTCATGTAAGAGAAGGGCTACTTGAACCCTGCCTGTCAGGGTCAACCTTGGCGGACAGACAAATGCTAGCAGAAAGACACAGATGCTCGTCCACATGTGGGATGGAACTCAGTTTGGTTACCAGTTTTACATCCCCTGCAACACTGTAAGGTCATTTAAGAGACGGGCTACTTCGACCCTGCCTGTCAGGGCCAACCCGGGCTGAGAGGGGAAAAAAACCAGCAGAAAAAGTCAAGATCGTCCGCAATCGGAGATCGAACCAGGGTCTTTCGAATGCAAGGCGAAGAGACTAACCATTACACCACAGCGCCGGTGGATGGAACTCAGGTCTATCGCATGATAGGCAAAGATTTTAACCATTACACAATAGAAACCAGTCCACAAGTTAGACAAACCCTAGCAGAAAGACACAGGTGCTCCTCCACATGTGGGATGGAACTCAGGTCTTCTGCATGATAACCAAAGAACCTAACCACTACACCACAAGTTGTGAGTTCTCCTACCTGTAGCTCCAGCTTGAGGGACTTGAGCAACGTCCGACTGGCCACGCTGCGGGTGTTGGACACTGTGGCTGTGGTCAAGCGGTCAAGCACCACCAGGGCTGACGGAGAGGCAGGCTGGACCGTCACTGTCACCTGGGTAGTATCAAAGACCATAAAAGAGTAAAGACCCCACACTTAGGGAAAATTGTGTCCTAGAAATGAGTGGCGCCACTAAGGGTCAGGTAACCTTATCAGCTGATCGAAGTGTAAACAAACGCAGTGAAATGCCCGCCGCTTGGACACTTTTTTTTAGAAGACAGAAGAGAAGAGTGCCTCTTTGTTTACATCAAAAGGTTAACCGTCGTTTGGAGGCGTCACTCATTTCTGGGACGCATTTTTAGGATACGGAAGAGAAGAGCGTTCCATCCTATTCCCTTTACAACCTTGGGTAGTATGATGTATACCTTCGTTCAAGTTTTGCCGCACTATTGTCACTCAAAGATCCAATTCAGAGCCAGTAAGTAGATAAAGAGGTATGCTTTTTATGCCTTAAGTTACAGTTACATTATAAGGCCATTTCAGTGCCAGGAAGTTAACTAGGACAACGATAATGCATAAAAGGAAATAAAAAGAGCAGACTAAACAGAGTACCTCCCAACCACCCACTAAGAGTTTTAAAGGCCTACAAGAATTTTGTTTACAGGGATTTCATGAAATCATCTCGTCATTCAATGTACCATGTATTATATTCAATGTTAGTGTTGTTAGAGAACTTGTGATTTGATGTATGTACATGTATGCACAATGTTGTAATCCAGATTTCCCAACGTGGATGAATAAAGTTGTTATTCATTTATTTATCTATTTATTTATTTATTTATCTATTTATTTACTTCTTCAACAATACCTTTGATGTTACAAGGTCAACTGAGTCCCAAGAAGTAGCGTAAGATGAAAACAAGACTTACAGAAAAAGTCAAAGGACAGATTACACAGGAGCATCCAACCAACTAGAACAAAGCTCTTTGTTGAGCTTTAAAACAATCAATGTAGCCTGATGAGGCAAACTATAGTCCAGACCAGCCCCCGGGAGAACATTTTTTCGGAAATAAAACATCAACCACTGGACAGATTCATTTTAAACTTGGCATGTGCAATATTCCCCGAGGGTCTTGTTCTCCTAATTTTTTTACAGCAGCATAGGGCACTTCCAAATAAGGGTTTCACTCTATAAATTCCAGCTGTTTTAGAACTCCCCAGAAGCAATAAAGAAATAGTAGTGATACAGCATCATAGATAGAAATACAGGGTGTTTTTTTATATTGATCGATTCTAAACTCGAATAACTCTAAAACCGTAAATAATAAAAGTAAACATTTTTTTTGCACTTTATTCCTTGGCCATTTAAGTTTTGTCTGAGCTACTTGATAAGATTATGTTGATAAGAGAAGGCATTTTAAAAAGGACTTAGCGGAAGAAGGCCTTTTTAGGCTATGTCGTCAAAACGCGCACTGGTATACCAAAGAGAAGGACTGCTAGGAGCCACTGACGGCAATAAAAAGATCGTTAAAAGTGTTTTTCCAAAAGGTTTAATGCCTACCAAGCTCTGGTTTTATGTTTTACGAAAAAAATATGTTTTATTGTTCGAAGTTAGAAAGCGATAGATGTTTCTTGGAGTATCAAATTAATGAAGTCGTCTTTTTCAATTGATCCGGCAAAATGCAATTCGTAAGTTCACCTCTTGTTATCTTCGTTGTTATAGCAATTCACATCACCAGCGTCAACCAAATTCTTATTCCAAGTTCTGATAGAGCTTTTGATTTTGCTTTT
Organism: Phyllaplysia taylori; assembly: GCA_032273245.1. NCBI lineage: Eukaryota > Metazoa > Mollusca > Gastropoda > Aplysiida > Aplysiidae > Phyllaplysia > Phyllaplysia taylori. The sequence goes on along the minus strand of JAUKPP010242914.1, from coordinate 135 downwards.
CTTGCTTTGATCAGTTGGAATTTTCTCAGCACTGCTCCAGTGCGATCTTCTTTGTTTTTTTGGTTTGGTTTGGGCTTAACGTCCCATGCAACACTATAAGGTCATATAAGGGACGGGCGACTTCGACCCTGCCTG
>JAUKPP010242892.1:0-13530 GCA_032273245.1 Phyllaplysia taylori | reverse complement strand
CCCCCCCCCCCCCCCCCCCCCCCCCCCCCCCCCCCCCCCCCCCCCCCCCCCCCCCCCCCCCCCCCCCCCCGCCGGGGCGAGAGAGATACATGTAGGCCTACATGATAATTATTTGGTGGGTGTTCTTGTGTGATCTACTCCTTTAACTTCTAAGTGCTACCGCATATACAGTGTATTCAATTTTTATTTTTATTTGTTGGGGTTTGCTTTGGATTTGGTTTTGATTTAATGCCCATTGTAACACTTTACAAATACGTTCAATTTAGAGGCAGGCTACTTTGAACGTTGCTGTCAGGATCAACTCTGGCATAGGCTAATATTCCAGCAGAGGCCTAGACGCTCGTCCAACAAGGGGAACAAACTCCTGTCCTTTGCATGATAGGCGAAGAGCCTAACAATTGCGCTATAGACACTGGTTTTATTCAGGGTATAGGCCCTACAGCACCATCGACACTCATGACTGTAGGATAATTTCAGCCCTAGGAAGCAGATCAGGACAAAAGTAATATTTCAGAATGAAGGAAAAGGAGCAGATCACACAAATCCATTTCCTGTTAGTGTTAGGCCAACTATAACAATCCTATATTAATTATTATGGATAGTGCTGCAAACCCAAATTATCATCAACAAAACAAATTGGCTACGCCAGCCCAGAATGACATAAAGTTAATGACGTGGCACACACAAGGAATGTGACTGTGAGCAAAGAAAGAAAAAGAGAAAACAACCCTCTGACTATCACAAGCAACGAAATAAAGTGGATAAAAGCCCAAAAACGTATTTACGGTAGAGGCAAAAAAACGACTGAATGATATATAAAGCAGTTTTCAAATTGGCTGAAGGAAATACCAGAGTGACTTGTAATGATTCTAAAGGACCTGGGTGGTTTTATTTTCCTTTGTCAGTATTTTGATTTTGATCCCCTCCCCCATCATCAGAAAAAAAAGGAAAACAACAGTAAACAAAAAGATACAACAAAAAACATGGCGGCAACAACATGAAATAAACTTCACTTCACAAACAAATAAACAAAACAAAAAGTATCACACAAGCACATTGATAAGAAAGAGCAGTTGAAGAAGATTGTTTCAAATCTAATACATGTAGGATTACATGTAGGCTACGAATGCAGAAAATAAATCCCCTCTCAGAAATGAAATGCTTGATCAATGGTTAAAAATGATCTGCATTCCTATTTCCTACCATTCGACGCAAAGCTGACTAGTGAACTAAGCAAAATAAGGGGCTGTTGATGGAGATGATAAGTGACACTTGAGCCAACACTGACACCACGACAACACCAACAAACACTCAACATAACGATCAAATGATCAAGAAAATAGGCCAAAGTACAATAAGAATGACATGACGTTTATTGCTACATAGGATTCAGACCCGTTCACATTATAAAATTATCAAGAACATTTACACAAACTTCAAAATGATGTAGAATGAGAACGTAAAAGATCATGTATACTCAAGACTCATCAAAATCATATGTTGGGGCGACAAAAATTATTAGAACAAGTGGTCCTGGAAAAAAAAAAAATGTGTGATAATGCATGTGTAATGAGTACAAAGACAAAATGAATTACTACAGTCACACCTAGAAATAAAGCCAAGCTTAGCACATAGATAGAGACACCTTTTTGATTGAGCCGCCTAGTTCCTCAGCAACATCACATTTTCACCAGTTCTTCCCCAAAAGGAGATCTTGGTATGGATGTAAATAAAGTATGGTACTTTGGTCAATCTGTTGACCTCACTGGTATGTGTAGAAGCAATATATATAGAATTGAGCTAAGCATACCAGTAAATACAATTGACATCAGAATTTTCTGGAATAAACTCAAGGATGGAATGTTCAACTCTATAATACAAAACTATGCATGAAAAAATACTTCTCCTGAATAAATCATAATAATATAACATTTTATATTAATACCAGCTGAAACAAATATTATTTATGGTATCAATACTATTACAGCTTCAGTTCAGAATCTTGTCAAAAGTATTGGTGAAGCTCAATGGTTTTTATATTGTTGGTATTTATGATTTCAACAACGTAACTTTATAATACCGGTACCTAACATGTGAGGTGCAGTTTTTATTTAAAACCAAGTGCAACCCCATAGTTTTGGCTTTCTTCTTTAACTGTATCCTTAACTGTCAACTTGCATAAGTTTTTAAAGACAGCTACATCTAACATGACGCAGAGACAACACTGTCTATTCGTGCAATGTACGAAAAACCTTTTTTTGTGTGACTGAAACAAATTGCATCCTCCCCTTTTTATCCAACTCTGACCTATACCCCATATTTCCCTTGTGATTTATACAGCGTAAATCTGACATTACTAACAATAGGGAATATCTAGTCGCATAGAACCAAAAAGTCTCAGAAGCTATACAACAAAGTGAATACATGTATGACGAAAGCAGTACAGAAATATTGAGCGCATTTCACATAAGTGATCTAAGACTCCTCAGTCAATATAAAAACTTACTATAATAGAAAACATGTGATTCTGGAAGAAACCCCCTCAATATTTTAATAAAAAACCTGTACCAGTAACGTGCAGCCAGCCGTGTCGTGATCAGACTTCTTGGGCCTGGGGCTTCTATGCGCTGAGTGACTGGGTGGGCGGATATATATGCGCACAGCGACTACAAAGTGTTAATAGTTTACAGAACACTAAGGTAGTAAAGATAAGAACCACAACTCTTCTGACTTGGATCTCTGTCACCACCAATACCAGCACATAGAAGAGGTGAGCAAGTAAAAGTGAGCAGTGACGAGAACCTCATCCAGTGTTCTCAAATTGCACAGAGAGTGTCTATGTATATATGGTTCACAAATTCTGTGGGGCTACATGCTGGTGATATTCTCTTAGTCTTAGGACAGTGGGAGTTAACTGAAACTCATATTAAAAAAAAGTAATATTTTCACACACACGAACATCATAATTCATAAGTACTATGTAAGGCCTTGAAAAAGATTAATGATATACATGTAAAGACTTCAGATCTCAGTGCATACCACATCTCTATGGCTTATATTCCCAATGACAAGTGACCACAAAATAATGAAAAAAGTAAAAAAGTAAACAATTATTTTTACTTGGAATTTCATCATTCGTGATTTAAAAATATTGATGGTAACAAATAGCCCCCCCCCCCCCCCCCGCCTCCCAGGACAATTTTAGAAATTGTATTATTCTCTAGCGTGTAGGAATCAGGAATTTTACATTTGTGCATTCAGATGGTGGAGTTACATGAATATGAATGAAAATGTTTTACTGCATGGACTAATAACGGATTGCATTTACATAGCACATCCCAATACTGGCTCTATGCACTTTACAGTCTATTATAACCTGGCAGGCCAAAGTCATACTGATACCCTTTTCAACTTCCCATGAAGCATACAGTGCAAGCAACCATTTTAAAAGCACCCAAACACTAACATACGGACAAGATCTTTCACTGTCTATAGCCAGGTACTCATTCACACCTGTGAGAAGTGAGGAAAATTTGTGTAATGTGACTTTCCCAAGGATGCAACTTCGCTCCCAAGCCTGGATTTGAACCCGCAACTCCTAATTATATAAGTCTGGCAGCTTAACCACTAGACTATCGACACCACTCCGCCAAAAGTGCTAAGATGGCGGAGTTTAATGAATGCGAATGAAAATGTGCTACTGCTACTCTGCCTTAAGTGTTCAGACTGGGGAGATTATTATACAAATATGAATGAAAATGTGTTACTTATGCTCTATCCAATGTGCTCAACTATGTAGGGCCTATCTAATTCTTGTTCCGAAACTGGGCTAAACGCATTGAGATCTCATACTTATATCGATTCATAATGTGCAAAGTAAAAAAACCCAATTGTACAGACTGGCTAGGGAACTGCCTGGAAACAACCAAATCATCAGAGTTGATAATTGTAGACACACAATGGTATTATGTCCAGTCAATGAATGATGAAGAACATGACATCAGTCACAATCAACAAAATCGTATTTACTGAATTATTTATAATTTTCAATGATTCAAATTGTGGGATGCAAGAGATCATGCAGAACATAATGAATTGATGTTTTATGATATAATCTATTACTAGTATTAGACAAATCATGGTACAATAAATCATTATTTGGAAGGTTTAAGGTAAAATATAACTTATCGCAAATGACTGTTTGTATGGCTTGTGATGAGAGAAATGCGAGAATATGATGAAAGAATATTATGTCAATGTGCAGCACCAAAGTTACAGATGGATGAGCAATAATAGTTTGAGAATATAACAGAAAATCCCCCAATCCCAGGCCTTAGATAAAAAGCTCTTTACGATACAAATAGTGAGAGTGATTTGGCTGGATTGATGAAAAAATTATAATGCCCAGAAAATTTTCGAGCAGACTAGGCGTAGGATTTATTCACAAGGGATGGATGCAGTGCAGTTGACTATTTCAGATGCAGCTTGTCGTATGTTTGAGGACATAACACAAGGGCTTAGACACTGCAAGTGGGAAGACAAATAAACCAAGGTGTAAGTCATGAAACTTCAGAACAAAATATATGGAGGGTTTTACTTGTTTGATAGCTGGAGGTTTTACAGCACTATTGACACCGTGAGATCATTTAAGTACCAGGAAGTAGATAAGGACAGTATTGACACTTAACAAAAAGTTGAAGGAGTAGACTGTAACAGAGCCCCCACCATCACCCACGGTTTTACTTAATAAAAAGTCACAAAAACGTACAAAAGGAAAAGAAAAGACACATCTTGAATGTTGACAATGAAAAGCACAACGGAGAAGGCTGTAAGATCAGTATAACAAAACTTTTTTTAAAGTATGAAGAAAGCTATGTCAAATCATCATTGATATCATATAATATTGCAACTGACATCTTAAACAATATGAAGTTAGAATTATAGTTTGATTTTTTTTATTCAAAGCCCTTCCCCTTTCAAATCAAAGTATTAATAACCCAAGTCTTATTCCGAGATACTGGACTTTGCTTACGAATGTATTGTTAACATTATTAGCTCTCTTGGAAAAAAATTCTAACCCAAACATCTTGAGATGTTTGTATACAGGTTACAATACTGTATGCTATCGATGACAAGGTCTTTGACTGTCCACCAACAATAAATTCCATATGATGAGAAATGCACAACATTTAGGGGTATGAAATGTATTTACAAAATGTAAGCATGGAAACACATTCATGCTTCTGTTGTAAAGAGATACCATAAAGTAAATTGGTAAATACAACAACACTGGAATGTAACTTGTAAATCACAACACTGAAATGTAAAAATTGATTTTCAAATCTGTGTAATATGTACATGAAGTATTATTATTCACAACTAAAAAAGGCATTTTCTTGCTCACGGAATGTACTTGAGGCTGGCTGATAAAAATGGAACAGGGTACCAAAGGGCAGACCTAAAAATGGTAAAACTGTCAGTGCACCTTGCATATCTCTCTCAGAGCTGAATAACAAACTCTATAGGATATCAGTATCAGGGCAGTAAATTGTAAAAAAAAATTAATTACCAGTTCACAGTGACCCTTTCCTCAAGGGAGTAAATGGCGTAACATGTAAAATTAAATTTGAAAAACATTAAAAACATAGGCTCTGTGTTTTCTCCTCACATTTCAAATTCTTTCTGTTCTGCTTAGGTAAAAACAAATTTCTTCCACATCATTTTACACTGAAACATGAAATGACAAAATGAGAGTACCTATGAACAATTTTGTAAAAAAACCAAAATTAACTTCACAGAAATACAAAACATTCTATTTCTTTTAGTGTATTTGAATTGACTGCAAGAAATACTCTAAAAAATGGGCTACCTCATGTCTGCACAAGTTGTTAAATCCAAATTCCACCAGAAAACGGTAACAAACACATATCAAATACCACGTAGCAACAAAAATGTGTGCAAGCCCTGAGTAAAAATAAAAAAATAGCGCAGTGTGCACTTTCCCAATGACAAAATCTATCTGTGCATTGGTATTGTGGGTTACACAGACTGGTATTTTCTGTGGAGCGAAAATAAAACACTTGGTTGCTTCAAGCCATATTTGAGAGATTTTGAGTGGGGGGAGCCATGATGATAGGTACACACACACGAATACACACATTCACTTCCTAAACCACACAATTTTTCGTACAAAGCTGTGATACTTTAAAGTCTACACACTTTCTTTTCCCTCAAGTATATGAACACAATCTTCTCACACATTCATTAGAATTGGTTTGTGCATTTACATTCTGACTGCAACTTTTACATTACCATTCCCACAGATCTTTTGAACTACGTATATATTGTACTTGATCAGTTCATTATGACATAGGACAGAAAAAGGTGAAAAATCATGAGGATCTAAAGGAAAAGGGTGGAAAAAATCATGAGGAACAGACACAAGCCAAAAACAGATTCACATGGGACTTTGTATGATCAGAACTGTGTGTGTGTGTGTGTGTGTGTGTGTGTGTGTGTGTGTGTGTGTGTGTGTGTACATTGACAGAGTGAGACAGACCCTTCCGGTCTCTTTGTGTTCAGTTAAAAAATGCAAAGTGAAGTTTTATGTACATTTTTTCTTTTTGATCATGAACCCGTGTAGCTGCCTTGATATGCAAGCTGCTCACAATGATAAGATGTTAAGGCAACTTGCGGATTTGTAAAGTGTTCCCAATCTTATTTCATATCAATCCAGATCTAACGCTGAGTCCTGAAGGTTTTGAAATTTTCTGACCTCACAGAGGTAAAACATATCAAGACATTGATAGCCTATACAATGTTAATATAATATAATCCTTTTTCCCAAAAGTAAAATACAAGTCTATGTTCAAATGTGTCCATATATACCGAATTGCAAAATCTTTGTCCTGCACCACAACATATCAGTAAAAAAAATGGCTAGCTTTCTCCACCTCAACAGTTGAATAATCCAGCCCCGCAAGACAATTCTTGTGAGCAAAGTGTTTGATGATATCCTTGTAAGTCTGAGAAATTCTCGTGATCAGGATTTATATTTACATCAGACAAAGTTTATATGTCTGTTCCATCTGTCACTCATACACATCCATCAGCCTGCTGTCGTTCAGACCAAGGTGACAATTCCATCCCTGCCGTCGTTCAGACTAAGGTGATACTTCTGTCCCTGCCGTCGTTCAGACCAAGGTGACAATTCCATCCCTGCCGTCGTTCAGACCAAGGTGACAATTCCATCCCTGCCGTCGTTCAGACTAAGGTGATACTTCCGTCCCTGTAGGGTGGAGGTCCTCTCTTCTCCGTCAGCTGAAGCTCTAACTCCTCCTGCTCGACAGCGTCACGGTACTCAGTCAGCTCCCTTGAGATCTTGATGCGAGTGTAGTTTGCTGCTAGTGTTATAAGAAAGTTCACCTGAAACAAACAGAGGTTTACTGTTTTATCCAGATGAAGTTGATTGCAAGTGTTATGGGAAAATTAATCTGACAATAAATCAAACATAGTCAACTACAGATGAGTAAATGTTCTTCCGAGAGTGAAAAAAATTCAAGATAAGATGAATAATATTTTATTGATCCCAGCAAAGAGAAATTTGCCATACCCAACAGACATAAAGAAGAAGATGGCCCGGAGCTTCAGAAAATTATCAATTTTACCATAAAATCAACTCAAGTGAATTCGAAACAAGAGAAGTCAATTGTACAAGATTTTAGGAGAAAAGCATATGCTATGCAACCAGACCACACAAGCCCCAACTGCATTTTGGCCATGGATTATTTCTGTCCCATGTGTGGTTGGATTGGTTTCGGTTATAATATACTCCCCATGCGACATTGTAAAGTCATTATTAGGGGATGACTACTTTGCCCTGCCCAAGCCAGAGGGTGAGGGATACAATGTCCCAGCAGAGAGACGGAGATGCTCATCCAATGAAGGGATCGAACTTCTTTCCCCTGCACAATAGATAGAGCCTAATCATTTCACCAGAGGCCCTGGTCACATGTGTGGCGTTATGTAAAACATGGACAATTAGCACTACAGTAAAAATAACCCTAATGTAATAGCTTAACAAATCTCTAACTAACTGGAATTAACGAAAATCCCCAAAACTATAGTCGGATCAACCTTCGTGAGAACGGTTTTTCGGGAATAAAATATTAATCATTGCACAGATTCATCTTAAACTTGGCATGTGCAATATTCTCAGAGGGTCTTGCTCTCCTGATTTTTTACAGCAGCATAGGACACTTCCAAATAAGGGTTTTACTCTATACATTTCAGCTGATTTAGACCTCAGAAGCAATGAAGAGATAGAAGTGATACAGTATCATAGATAATATATTCATAGAACAGTGCGTTCACCAAAAGTGCTTTTTCTCCTCCCTGCTACAAAATAGAAAATATCATTTCCCATAATTACAAACTGATATTGTAAAACTTCAGTTGTTTGCAATGTATAGACAAAGAAGAAAGTACCCTTCAACCGTAACGTACTTGCTAAAAAATTAAATGCCAACCAAAACTCCTGCCCAAATCTATGCATACCAAATTTGGTTAAGATCCGTCAAAAACTAAGTCATTCCCGAAAAACGGTTCTCACCAAGCCTGGTTTGGACTACAAAAAATTATGTGGATCACAAAAGATGAAAAGTGTGAAGCCCTACCATGCCCAGCACAACAAGGAGCGCAGACGCACATGCCACACAGAACATTGGACCAGCCTCCTCCACCTGGGGAATACAAGAGTTAGTTAGAAATTACTTATTTATAGAGGCACCAGTTTCTTTTTCTGTTTTTAGTCTTGGAAATAGAAGAAAAGACAAAATTTGGTGCTGATTGATTAGGCCAATCAATGAAACTGACGTTGTCGTTTGTTCAGCAGCTTTTGAACACGCGGTCTCCGCTCGAACGCCATGTTGGCTTTCGTTGAGGTTTTAAGGCACTATCAAGGCCGTAAGGTCATTTCAGTGCCAGGACGTAGATTTAGATAGCAGAGACAGAAAGAACATAATAGTCGGAGTGAACCACACAAGAGCACCCATCAACATAGCATGTTGTCGGAGCTGGAGCTCTTTATTAGTCCTAAATCTAATGCATTAAAATATAGTTTGTTTTTGGTTATCACTTTTATGTCCCCTGCAACACTGTAAGGTCATTTAAGAGACGAGCTACTTCGACCCTGCTTGTTAGGGCCAACCCGGGCTGAAAGGGAAAAAAATCCAAGCAGAAAAATACCCAGATCGCCCGCGCTCGGGATCGAACTCTGGTCTTCCACATGACAGGCGAAGAGCTAAACCATTACACCTCAGCGCCAGTTCTTATAATGTGACAGTGATAGGTCCTAAGCATGACTCATGAAATAATGACTTTATGAGTCACAAGCTTGGCACAGAAGCACTGACATTGAGTTCAAGTGGACCAGACTGAAATTGGTTGAGCTTTAGAGCATCTTCTGGGACCATCTCTATTTGAGGAGTGTTGCCTCTGCCCTTTCTTCCCTAAGGAACCCATTATGAGCTTAAATCAAGCAATTCAAGGGGTGTTAAAGTAGCCTTATTGTCTGTACAGTCAAACGTCACATGATCACCAGTTAGACAACTATCTGAACAAATCCCAACTCATTTTTGTTTTGTTGAGGCTTTTCAGCACTATGAGTATGAATACACTGTGAGATCATTTCAGTGTATTAAACCAGCGTCTGTGGTGTAATGGTTAGGCGCTTCGCCTATCACACAGAGAATGTGAATTCGAGGCCTGCGTGGGGCAGTCTGTTTGTTCGAGTATATCTCTGTTCTTCTGCTGGGACAATGCCCCTCTCAGCCCAGGTTGGCCCTGACAGGCAGCGTCAACGCCTGTCCCTTAAATCACCTTACAGTGTTGCAAGGGACATTAAGTCAAAACCAAATCAAACCAAACCAGTGTCCAAAAGCAGACAAGGACAATAGAAACACATGGAAAAAAGTAAAAAGGAGCAGACCACACAATCGCCTTCCAAACTGTAGTTTCTTTTTGTTTTTCTATATATTATTGTCCCTCTTCAAGTGAAACTCCTGTCTAAATCAGTAAAACATCTTCTCAACAATAGGTATGACTGAAGTCACTTGTCTCTCATTATGACTTTAGCAGAGACGATTGCCCTCAGAAATAAGTCCCCTTTTATTCTCATTACTGGACCAACAACATCTCAGATACAATGGGGACATTGGATAGGCCAGACAGCTAAAAAAAAGTCTCTGATTTATAAGAGGTCCAAGGTTTCACCTTATTGCCCCAGACCTACATGATCTCCATAAAGATCTCTTACCACAAGCAGCAAATATTAAAAACACTCTGTACGGAAAACCTGAGCAACTCAGAAAGACATCCTAGTACTATGTCATGGCATCAAGTCGAAGGGCAAGAGCCCAAATGACCGCTGGATCGGAAAAGTAAGTGAGTAAGTACCTTATTGCACATGCTCCTGAGATCCGAGTGTTCACAGATCTGATCTGACCCAGTTTCTAAACCATACACACCTGCAACACAGAGAAGAAACACAAATTCAAAATGATTTGATTGGTCTGTATGGTGTTAAATGCACAATATAATGCATGATCATGAAACAAAAATTATAAAATATACAGGTTATCTATAACATCTATACCAGCCACATGGCCTTCAATCTAGTTTGAGGCCACTTTTTGCGTGTACCGTACCCTACACTCTTCCATGAATAAGTAATTTTGCCTCGATTATCAAAAGTTTTGAATTGTTTTTTTTTTCACATCTTAATCATTAGACGAAACTGCAGGTAAATAAATTGGTAACCATTTCTATGGCACTACAACAAGAAAGCGTATTGGAAATTTACGAAGATCTGTTCAAAATCTGAATCATATAAATCAGGCTTCCATGTTTTGAAATTCTACCCTGAGGCTACCATGCATGTTTGCTACACCTTGTAGATCCTTTCCTAAGAGTTTCACATTAAAATTGTTTCAGGATTAGAAATTCTATTGCAGCAAATATAATGCTATCATTAGCATCATGCTACAACCTATCTGTTTGTATTTTCTTCCTCACCAAAGCGAGTAAGGTTGAAGCAGTAGTTCATCTGCTGCAGCGTGTCTGCCCGATGTTGGTAAATCTCCTCATCACAGATGGCACCCATGGAAGCATATAGCAGCACAGGTATGACACACACAGACAGGATCACCAGCCAGGCAGTCGTCAGTATGTACGACACAAGCATGAACTGGAAAACATGGAATAGTTATACTTGCACTGCAGTGCATAATATCAATTTTGATTAAGGGGTCATTAAAAAGTGAGTACACTCATTTTGTTTATGCTTGGTTGTACTGCAAGGAAAAAAGATATTTTTGATGAAAGGAATAACAAAAAGTGGGTACAGTTAATTTGCTTGCTCTTCTTGTAGGCTACTGCGGGACAAAAGGACATTCTCATTAAAGGGTCAATAACTTATAAGACTGTAGAACAAACTGAGCATATGAAAGGAAAATTATTGACAAGTGTTAAGTAGATCTACCAACATACTCAATAAAGAACGAACTACACAGTCCACTTGTCACGCATTAGTACTACTTTGTTGTAAAAATACAGGGGGCGTCGATGGCCGAGCGGTAGTGCGCCCGCCTACAGATGGGAATGTCCCGGGTTCGAATCTGGGTAGGATTCCCCTGGATTTTTTCGGAGTTTTCATGGCTCCGACCCCCGTCCTATCGGAGATGGACGTAAAATTTGGAGGTCCCGCCTCGTAAATGACCGTACAGAGTTGCATGGGGCGATAAACCAAAACAAAGTAAAAATACAAAACCGGCATATATATATGACTTACAAACGCAGCAGTCAGCCGTCCTCCCATGATGCACTTGGCACCAGAGTAGATGTTGCTTCTTGTTGCCCCCGTAGCCAGGAAGCCAAAGATGAGCAGGATGATGGCGAAAACACCCATAACAACTCCGACAATGACAAACATCACTTGTAGCACCTCAAGCCTGAGAGACAGAATTAAGGCAAATTTTATATGCACACCCTCTGAGTAGTTGACAAAAGAAATAGTCTCCATATAGAATCAAATATTGGAATGTAGATATGTCATGACTTGTTTATCTATTATAATAATCTTGTCTACATAATTTAATTTGGAGACAGAAGATAGAAACACTATTTTAGAATAACAAAAGTAAACACTGCAAAGTGGATTCATTAGAAAACACTATTGTGAAAAGATTCACCATACCTTGTACGTGCCATTGTAAACAATTCTGCTGCTACATCATCATTAAAAAAAGTGTGTAGTAAGCGCTAAAATTTTTATTTGAAAATCTCAAGATACCATTATATTAAACCTCGTCCTGGTCTTCACCCAATTTCCATTCCTGACTACATACCTAATAGAAACTTAAGAAACTGATGTGATAAAAAGGTAAAGTCCACACAATTATTCACATAATTCTTGAAACAACTAGTGGCCAACTGATACCGTGTACAAAATAATTACTTTCAAGTGAAAACAAGAAAACATGTATCACTTGAGATAAACAACAATTATTGACAATTGGACAAAAATAAAAATGGATTTTTTTCAACATACCAGTCAACACTAAAATGGAAAAGATTGTTGAAGACTCCTTGAATCATGAGCTGGAGTGCCTTGTAGGAAGTGCCGCAAAACACACATGTTCCAATGATGACCATCAATGCAGCCAGGAGGGAGGCAAAAGGCGTCCGCCCAAGGCAGTCGAAAAACTTCGCTGCAGACGATAAATAACGAAATGAGTGAGAGATGTCAAAAATCAAATTTTAGAAATTGAAAGGAAAAATTCTAAAATTGGTTCAAGTATTGTCAATTTAATTTTACACAAACTCCAAGGGGGCTCTCGTGGTGTAGAGGATATATATGGTGTTTGTCTTTCATGCCAATGATCCCACCGGCGCTGTGGTGTCGCGGACAATCTGGGGTTTTTTCCTGCTGGGATTTCCCCCTCTCAGCCCGGGTTGGCCCTGACAGGCAAGGTCGAAGTAGCCCGTCTCTTAGTCTTAAATGACCTTACAGTGTCGCAGAGGATGCAAAACTGGTAACCAACCCAGAACCAAACCAATGATCCCACATTCAAACCGGGCAGTGTCGGCATGTTATCCCCAATATATTTCTTCTTCTTCTTTCAAAACTATCTGACTTTTCCTCTCACTTTCTTCGTAGCCTCCTCCTACTCCCTGCTACTCTTATGGCCTGCCTTGCTTTAATCTTCTCTTCTTCCATGTCTATTCCTTCCCATTCAACCACACCCCTGATCTAAGAAAGTAAAATCTAACACCTCTACTACAGAGGTGGCAACTCAATTCGAAAAAAAACCCTGAACTTTTCCGGAGCACCCCAAAACAGCCCCCAAATGTCATTAATAATATAATACAAATCACAAAAATTCTCACCACCTTTGAAGTTGCTCTGTTTATTTCCCATATATGGCAATAGATTATTCATCCATATTTTAATGACTACCTTTATATCAAGAA
>JAUKPP010242880.1:0-11722 GCA_032273245.1 Phyllaplysia taylori | reverse complement strand
TTAAAAAAATTTTCCCCCCCCCCCCCCCCCCACCTTTCCCAACCCACTCCTCTTTTTCAGCCTTCTTCCAACAAAATGGACTGGTGTGTTGAAAAGGGTCCAAAACAAAATAATTTGTAAATTGGTGGGTGTTTTTTTTAGACTTAGATAGAATTTATTTCACAAAAGAAATTTTAGTCATACCATAAACGCAATGCAACTGCAGTTTCAATCTTGAATAAGACTTAGACCTAAACCATAGACATAGGCCTACATTACATAATATTAATACAGTATTATCATTATTACTCTGCTCTGCTCTGTGGTATAAATCAGCATCTCCTTTGTATAGGTTGTTTCATCTGCTTGACTCTGCCCGGAGTCCGAGTCTAGTCTATGTCTTTTACAAGATACAGCTTTCTGTTCTTATAAAAGCAAAACATCTGTTGACACTTTTGTCTGAGATGACAAAGAACTAGAATCTAGTCTTGTCGGACTACTCCTTCCTACTCTCGATCTCAGCAGACTCAAACTCAGGAGTCAGAGAACGGAGGAGTTCCGCACTGGCCACATGCTCTGTTTTTCTCTACCCGTCAGACTAGATATATATAGATCCAATCAATGATCATACTCTTGCACTCATATTCACGAATACTAACCCTAAAAACAAAACAATTTAAAAAAAAAGTCAGGCCATTGTTCATTGTCATCACCCACCAGACTCAGCCCCACTGACGGGGAAGGATATGGTCCCTTGATAAGGAACTTCTCTCAAGAACTTTACTTTGTCAGCAATGACCTTCGTTTCGTTTACCTGAAAATTGCGATTTGATAAGTCCTATTTGAAAAAGACAAACCAATCGATGCCACACAGATCAACTACAGTATCTTTTGTATAGATCCGCTAAATAAATGGCGCCCATAAACTTTGTTGTCATGGAAACGTTGAGCGGAAATTGTAAACTATGGACTAAAAACAACGGAAAACAAACCCAACTCGATTTCGATTTCTCGGTTGGGTCCCTTTTCTCTTGCGGTTGTTTGACTTGCAAAAAATAAACAATTTTACTGTTTTTGTGTGAATGTTGGCTCACTATTATATCCTCCCAGATAACAAAGATTTTATGGTCTTTGCTGATAACGATCATTGCGGTGTTCTCAATTTTTATTTATGATGCGAAAGTTCATCCGTGGGATTGGTAAGACAAACCGCTCTTCAGTACTGGAGTCTAAATATTGGGGTTTCTTCTAGGAAACATAACTCCATTTCTCATAAAATGCTAAGACACTTAGGACGTAGGTCTAAAAGTATAACTGAAAGCCGTCGAAGACAGAAGCATTGGCTACTTTACATATCTTCAACGGTATGCTCTTGATCAGTTGGATCTAGGTCTATCCAATACGAGTACTTTGCTCAGAATGTGTTCCCAACATTGACCTGTGGACAGTGGTTGGTTGTGTGGGGCTTGGTCGCTGATGGCTGATGATGGTCTGAAGACTGAGTCTGGGACTGACTGGGCGTAGTGGGGGTGGTGTCCGGCGGATGTCGATACAGATCTAGATCCTAGTGCACTCCGGGGAGAGGACGTGAAAAAGTTGTTATAGATTTAGAAATCTAATCTAGATCTAGATCTAGATTCTAGGTAATATTGTCATATCCATCTCACATCTGCTTGTTGGTCGGCTTGGATTTGGATTGGCTATGCCTGTTAAAAATTTATTACTGTTACTGTTGTTACTGTTTACAGTAGTTTACTTGAAATTGAAAGTCAAAGTCAAAATGTCACTGCACTGTGAATGTGAAGCCGAAGTCTCAGTGAAGCAATTTATTATAATTTAAAGTAGAGGCAACAAGAAGATAAGGGAGAGAGTGAGAGGAAGATTCAGAAAATCAGTTGGTTAGACAAGGCAAAGAAAAAGAGATTTTTTGGGGATAACATGCCTGCACTGGCCTGGGTTTTAACCCATGGCCATTGGTATGAAAGGCAGACACGACTACCTCTCGACCACGTTTTTCATTTCAAATATAAGGCTTTTTACTTTTTACTCTTTATCTTCTGTTTTCCAATATACATAATACAGAGTGTCCAAAAAGTCACGCACCATCCTGAAACACCTTTTTGTTACAGATGCTCAAATTGAACACCATTTTCATTAATACTCTCTGCAAAAAGCTGTTTTTAACTTTCCGTAGGGTATCTGGATGGATGTTGTGACACTCAATTGTGATTGCAAGTCTCAATTTGTCAAGAGATCCTGAACGTGGACGGTGCGCGACTTTTTGGACACCCTGTATTTGTAGGAGCCAATTTCATGGCAAGACCCAATTGCCTGTCAACTTGGTAGTTTTGTGTCTACTTTGCTTGTGCAATTTAGATGCTTCCAATGGTCAAAACGATGCATCTTATGCAAATTTTATGTCACATTCCTTACTATATGAAGTAGGGTTATTGAGTGCATGAGTCCTGTGTCATGATTCTATAGACTATATACACTTTCTGTGTATTGTGTTTATTTTTGTTGTTTTACTGCCTCATCGGCACTGTAAGGTCATTTAAGAGCCAAGAAATAGATTAGGACAATAAAACAGACCACACCAGAGCACCCACCAACCTCTCACTATAGATCTGGGATGAATCATGAATGGTGGGCGGGCATGTCAATGGCTGAGAGGGAAAGCACCGGCCTCAGAATGTGAATGTCTCTGATTCGTCTCCCTAATTCATCTTGATTTTTTTCGAAGTTTTCTTGACTTCGACTCCAGTCCGTTCGGAGATGACTGTCTACCCAGATTACTAGGAAACCATTTCTAGGGTCCTCTGCAGACATTTGGTTTGGTTACCAGTTTTACACCCCCTGGGACACTGTAAAATCATATATAGGAGATGGGCTACTTCGACCCTGCCTGTCAGGGCCAACCTGGGCTGAGATGGAAAAAAATCCCTGCAGAAAAATACCTAGAAGATCATCCGCGCTCGGGATTGAACTCGGGTCTTTCACTTGATAGGGTAAGAGCCAAACCATAACACAACGCCGGTTCAGACATTTGGAATCTAGGTCTACTTTCTTACTTAACAGTACGCAAATGTCCTCCCTGTGTTCAAGAGAATAGTCTAAATCAGTACTTCTCATAATAAAGATTTGAACACAATATGGATGCATGTCTTCAATGGGATTGGCAGCCGTTGAATTGAAGTCCACAATCTCTCTGATCTCGTCGTTTTTCTTGCTGGACAAGGGGGAAACTACAGCGCCTTCTTGGAATTCTGTAAGAGCTGCTTGGGCCTGGCTTTCATTGGTAGTTCCTGATTCGTCTATTCCTTCACTTGTGTCCACATCAAGATTCAGTTTCAGTTTTCAATAGTTGGAGGCCATGTGTCTAAAAATCTAAAAAAATCTCAAAGTGACACGAAATCGGTAAGGAAGTGTTTTACTCTGAGTGACATAAAGTTGGCAATGGTGGTATAGTGCTAATTTTTTGCCTCTTGGCACATATAAATATGCTATGAAATTGGCAACATGACGTGCAATTAGCTTCCAACCACACAATTTGGTCAAAGCCACGCAATTGGCTCTATATCTATTTATGTGTTACCATTTAAGTTACAGTGTTCTAACTGTTTTTTTTTTTTTAAATTGCAGATTTGCTGTAATCAGAGAGTGCACGAAGCCAACCTCCAGGAGTGTGTCAACTACCTACTGCGCCTCTTTCCTTTGTGGGTGCAAGCCAACAATTGAGTATGGCCAAAGATCTCAGTGAAAAGCTGTCATCAGCTAACTGCTTCATTCCTAAAGATGTATCGAAGTGTCTCTCTGATAATGACGTGAACAGCTTCGAAAAGTTAATATTAGATCACTTTAAAACCAAAGCATGTAAAGACCAAAAGGCCCAAGAGCTTTCTGAACTATTGTATGCTGCTGTATTCTGTGGTGCATCTAAATGCGTAGACTGGTTGATTTCTCAGGGAGTCGAGCCAAACCTCTTTGGTGATCGGAGGAAAAGAACTTCTCTACATATTGCATCATATAATGGTCGAGCTGATCTTCTGCAAAAGCTTTTAGAAACTGGAGCTGACCCAAATCAACCTGACTTGAGAGGTGCAACCTCGCTGATTCTAAGTGCTCGTCGTGGCCATTTCAAATGTTTGCTATTGCTGCTTGACCGCGGTGCTCGGACTGACCCTTTTGTTACTATCTTCCATCACAACGCTTTGACTGAGGCTGCAGAGAATGGCCACCTGGATTGCATAAAAAGCCTTCTGGATGCAGGTGCAGACATTGAATCTGAAAAGAGTGAAAGGGAAACACCCCTCATATTGGCAGCGCAGTATGGTCATCTTGATTGCGTCAAGGAACTGGTAGCTCGTGGTGCAAATGTCTTTAAGGAATCGTCTTTACAGCACACTGCCTTGTTTCATGCCACCAAGTTTGGACGTTTTGAAATTGTGAAATATTTGTTAGAGCATGACAGTCGACTTGAAAAGAGAGATGAGTCTGGCCATACTGTTCTTGCTGTAGCAGCTTCCAATGGGGATATGCAGTTGGTACAACTGTTTATGGGACGTGGGGCTTCTTTTGGTGACGTCAGGGACTTAGAGTCAGTCATCGGAGAGTGTGCTTGCAGAGGAAATGAATCGTGTCTGGAGCTATTGCTAGAACACGCAGAGAATGTGCCAGATGCTGTGAATAAAGTAATGATCAATGCTGTCAGTGGGGATAAATTGAAATGTGTTGAATTATTGTTGAAGCACGGGGCAAATCCTAATTTTAACACCATTCGGTCCATTGATAATAACCTTCTGCATGAAGCCGCTCAGTATGGATCAAAGAAGTGCTTAAGATTTATTCTCTCGCAAAAGGTTGACGTCAATGCGAGGAGTACAGATGGCCGAACAGCTGTTATTTATGCTGCAGAGAGAGGTGAACCTGATTGCATGACCACCTTGATTGCACACGGTGCTGATGTACACGTGACAAATAATAAGGGAATGACAGCAATCATGGTGGCTCTTGGTACTCCAGTCTTGAAAGTTTTGTGTAAAGCAGGGGTCGACGTCAATGCTCAGTGTCACAGTGGAATGACAGCATTGATGCACTATTGTGTCGACAGCTCAATTGAGTGCATTCCCATGATGCAATACTTAATCAAATGCGGGGCTGAGATTAATACCATGGACTTCCAGGGTCGTACAGCTGCTATGTACGCGGCCATGAATGGAAGATCAGTTTGCTTGAACTTTTTGATGGACAGAGGGGCAGATGTCAGTTGGTTGGATCACAATGGTTTAGGTGCACTGGAACATTGTGTGCAACATGGGCTGTCCCCAAGGTACAAGAACGTGAGCCATAAAGCTGTGAACAAATGCATAGAGACTTTGCTGAGTCGCATGCCCCAGTCACTGTGCACAGAGGAGACTATTCAAAGAGCTCTCTCATTGCTTCTCTTAGACAGAGCTGCCAATTGGTCAACGAAAATCCAAGAGATTCTAATGAAGTATATCAGGAATTTCTTGGAGTCCTTCTTCAAATTCAAGGAAAAGTTCCCATGTATTCTTTCATGGTGTATTGATGAATTTGCCAGCATTGCTTGGGTTGGGGAAAAGGCTGTCATTCGTTTTCTGCTGCTGAATGGGGTCTATCCAAAAAATGGTGTCACAAAGCTGTTTAATGACTCTATTTTTCCAATCAATCCAGGTGTCCTGAAATATTTCATTTTCAATAGTCTCTTGACTTCATCTGACCTTGAACGCATCAAGGCCCATAAAGCAGCAGCAGCAGTTCTTCCAGAATTCCAGGATGAGTTTGCTGCGGGGGCTGGCAGCGCAAGTTTGCCAGATGCTCCGCTGGAAGCCCTCACCTCTCAGCCATGGCCTCTGGTTAAAATCTGTCTTCTCGAGGTATCCACAATTTTGGGCAATTCTTCAGGGCTGAAGTCTCGAGTGGAGAAGTGTGGCCTACCTCCGAAGATACAGAGGTTCCTCACTCATGAGAATGAATGCCTGAAACTGTGCCCGAGTCAGTGGGACCTGATCCCCATCATAGTGGAGCCAGCTGTGTACAACAAACTCCCGAGGCCGAGACCCCTGTTGGAGCAGTGGCCAACAGGACAGCCTTTGGAGAAATGCAAGTGTGACAAGTGTTGTGAAACTGGCCTCAAGTTTCAGGGGCATGAATTCAGTGTTGTGGATGAGGAATCTGAGGAGGAGCCCGATCCACTGGCTTTGCTTTTAGATGAATTTGAAGTTGTGAGCGTTAGTGCCGATGATATTGATGAAATCGACATAGCAAACCTCAATGATGCTGTCGACAGTGATGATGAAATGAATAGCATCTTGAGCAAGAAAAAGAAGGGAGGTCGCTCAAGTATTCCATTTGATGGTGCCATGGCCATGGCCAGTGGTGATGCTGATCTCTCTAAGTTTGATGACATTATTGACATTGCGGGTGTGGAGGCGGAGGTAGCAAAGATCATGGAGGCTGTCAGCAGCAGTGATGATGAGGAGGAGCTTTCGACTGATGATGATGATGCTTCTGACAATGATGATGACATTGGTGATGGTGGCAGTGACATCAGCGTTGACAGTGACAACAGTGTTGACAGTGAGATGAGAGAAGGGGAAGATGTGACCTTGTAAAAATGTTATGTCTGATGCTTTGAAAGTGTTCAGCTACATGCTTTTGTAACACATCATGATTATCTCACTATTTTAAATACTGTATAATGTTATGCAGGTAAAGTATGAAATCAAGTATTCCAAATGACTATCCTGAGATGGTCGTCTATTTTGTAAATATGACAAAAATCTTATCAGGAAAAGTAGCGTAGGCCTACATGTATAAAACACATCCGAAGCCTATTTATAGGAAGGCTTGTGTAGCTTGACTTATTGAACATTTCATGCATGGCCTGAAAAGACTAGGTACTCTATGGAAGAATTTGAAATTTTGCAATAGTCCTCATAATATAGTACAATCTTTTTACAATTAGTCCATGACATTTTGTGGTTAGTATTAAGTAACAGTAAGGGCTCCTCCTTGAAAGTGGATACTTGCAATACTTTTAGGTGTATGTGTTTCTATTGACTGGTGATCTTATGTTCATTAGTTCAGATTGCATGCAGTGCTATAAATATAAAAGTTATGTTTCATGGAAAAAAAAGGGAAAGACTGTTTGCATTCACTTAATTTCTCAAGTAACGAATGCATTCTTTTTTTCTATTTTTTTGCATACATGTATATACATGTATATACATGTATTCATATTAATTTATCATTGTCTTTGGTTTGGTTTGGTTACCAGTTTTATGTTCTCCTATTTTATCATTGTTGTTGTTGTTGATTAAGGACTTTTATGGGTTATGCACCCTTCAAGGGGACTTTACGACCTACAGAGCCATGACAGTCTAGCTCTGTACCCCGGGAGTGGAGAGCCTTAAAATTGGCCCCTTGATTCTGC
This sequence comes from Phyllaplysia taylori, assembly GCA_032273245.1. NCBI lineage: Eukaryota > Metazoa > Mollusca > Gastropoda > Aplysiida > Aplysiidae > Phyllaplysia > Phyllaplysia taylori. The sequence continues at coordinate 4,287 of JAUKPP010242880.1, read as the reverse complement.
AAGAGTGCAATGCAGTTTCAAGACCTCTCCGGAATGAATGACTGCCAAGTGCAATGCAGTCATTGAGTACTTTAATGCCATTATGGATACGACACTTGGACATGATGGTTACAGCCGTTGATTCAGAGGCAGAACCATGTGTATTCAAATCATTTTAATGTTGCCCTGGTGCAGTAACTTAAGTGAATGAATTCACAAAATTTATCATGACAGGCTGCCCTATTACATCAATCGATTATTAGATTGCCACCGAATCACTGCTAGCCTATGTTAAGCTCGTCACTGGCAAGGTAGGAAGAAGCCTCGAACATTTCTAGACGAGTCAGGTCGTCAGTGGCAGTATAAGTGTTTAAGATACCAATAACTTTATTGGCTCAAATTGACAAGCCCATGATGTTATCATGCTGTGACACAAATAATTATAATGTTTTTGCACAGCCTCGCGCTATGATTGTGACCTTATACTATACTCATTTAAAAAAAAAAATTAAATACATGTATCAGCTACTCACCTACTGTGTAAAGAAAGACATATGTGTGAAGGTGATAGAGAAGAGGATGATGTGGAGATTCTTACTCTTGTCAATGTCAATGTTGTTTTAATGTGCCTTTTACTTGCTTGTGCGTTGAATTGCTTGCTGTGATACATTTGTTTCAGTTTGCAGTTTTTATTACCAGTAGTTAATTAGTTAACAATTTCTCATAAACGCACACATAAGCTAGTTAGTTCAAAGTTAGTTGTTTATAGAGGCGCCAGCATCTTTGGCTGTTTTAGCACACATAAGCACTTGATCTGAAAGGCACTTACAGAGTGAAAGTATTGAGAAGTTAAAAACATAAAGTTGAGAATTAACTTTTTAAAAAATAAAAAAAATAATTGATCTAGCATGCAAACGCTGGTTTGTTTTTTATTGATTACGCCAGCAAAGCACAGAGTTGAGATCGAGACAAATTTTTTGAGCCCTTAATGATCGAAATCAGTTTAGTTCAGACCATAAAGTGTTGTAGCTGTAGTATTTGTTGTTGAGGCTTAGAAATGAAGCACAGCAGAATAAGTAGTGGAGATGGGAGCACAGATTATTATTGTGAAACATGACTGCTTCAAATAGACTAGAAATTATTGCCATTCTATTCAAACCTACCTTAGTGGTTTCCTCTCCATAGCGGTTCCGTTTGAACAGCTACTGTTCATGACACCCTTTTGGTTTTTAAAAGAAAATTTAACTTCTCCATAGCAGTCCCTGTCCCAACACACAGCAAAACATTCCCTTTTCAAATTCCAAACCCGTACCGACTGACAATGACTGCTAAGCTTCTATGTGTAGGCCCCAATACTCAGCGGATGCATTATCTGTGTTGTTGACGGGATGCTTACCCTCCAGCTTGTGAGAATTCAGTTTCATATTACATGTACATGTATTATACAGATGTGATTGTGAACTTTAGTGATTGTAAAGCGCATAGAGCCTGCTTTCGAGCGGGGATATATGCGCTATATAAATGCAATCTATTATTATTACATATTAACATTTGGTAAATAAAATGACTCTGACTTGGACCTTCTCCATAGCGGTCACCTGCTTATGACCCATGCATAATGGCTACTTTTCTCTTCATTCTTGAGTGACCATTATGGACACGTTTTATGAGCGGTACTGATACCATATAGGCCTATATGGAAATTCTAGATACTGTGTCTATTTTCCCGTTTCATGTAGAGGTTCCATTATAAACAAATTTTGGTAACAAACATCCTCAGTTGAAGGAATGCTTACTGTGCCATGTCTGTCAAGATAAAATACTACAGTTAGTGGTAGCCTATTCATGGTACGGTACCCGTGTTGTACTACTAGGTGTGTAATTTGGTAAGGATGTTGGTGTGGATGCTCTGTCTGCTTCGTAATATATTTAATCTATTGTGACTCGAGATGAGCTCTTTTCTTTTCTGCTTTCGGGCGTATTTGTGGCCTGAAAAGATTGGTCATAAATGTTATGGATTATATATCACGTGAAGTGTGAATGGTGTAAGAATAGAATGTTGCATTAGAAGGGAATGAGAATGTTCTTTTTCAATAGACAATCCTAACCCGGTATATCCTGTGAAAACCCAATTACTACATGTACTGTACAGGTATTGTGATATTTAGCAAGTAACGTTTTAATTTATGAAACTCAGTGAAACCCAGCTGTCAAAGAAAAATTTGACTGGAAGTGTTAAATAAAAAGATTTGACAAAGATACATGTTGATGATATTGTATTGCAGGCCTACTGGTGGTAGTAGTAATGGCCTGATCTTGACGTGGGTCTTTTTTGTATCCTGTAACTTGTCGAATAAGATGATGTGACCTTGAACTGACTTTGGTTTTTGTATTGTCCTGTGCTTCTCTTTGAAGCAGTGCCACTCTTTGAAATTTGAAAGATATTTTTGAAGACAGGGTCGAATGGCATGTTAAATGAAGAACATTCTACTCTGTCACCGAACATAGAAACTGTTCAAAATTCGACGCTAAAAAAAATTTGAGAAACTCTGCAGATGTTTAGATGTCCATTTTTTGTCTGTTATCGTAGTACAATTGTAACAATGTTGGCCCTATATATGTATAAGTACATGTACATATATATATATGCCATGTAATTGCTGTTGATTTGATAGTTTTTGAATAGCAATATAAGCTGTTTATAATAGGACTATATATTTTTTGCTTGCTCTTTGATTTGCTTCACTCCAATTTCTTGTGTGGGGTTCCTGGTCATTAAAGATTATTTTGGCTGCTACGACAGTGTTCTACTTTTAGTGAATTTTGTTTTCCTAACCAATGATACCGGTAGGCTAATAAATATTTGATGGCAACATTCGCAAAATTGCAAGTTTGAAATTAGGGGAATTTTTGTTCAATTCAAAGTTTAACGCTCTTCAATGTACCATACCGGTATCTTTGAAACGATAAGTTTACAAAACTTCCTTTCCTTACTATTTTGAATGATAGGTTTTATTTAATCATTAATTTTTGCTTGTTTGACTTCTATTGGAGTAGACAATACAAACTTACATGGTTTGCGTCTGTTGCTACGCTAACCAAGTCAAAATTTTGACAACTGAAGCTTTGCACTCTCCTCCTTGACTTCGAGGAAAGTAGCCTGAAAAAACAGATTCAATTTTTTGGGGACTGCTTTGTGAATTTCAGAGGAAAGTGTGAAGCTGCAGTGTTTTTCTATTTTTACTATAGAGGCCTACTACGACAAAGCCTACTAATACTATACTGAGTAGTCGTAGTAGCATTATAATCATTAAAATAGCATTTCAACATTCAGTAACCTTAGGGTGTCCAAGGCTGAATGGTTAAGTACCCCTGCCTTGGGACATAGACGTCATTGTTTCGAATCCCGTTGGGTTTTGGTGGACACTTTTTTAGTTTTCATTACATGTACTCATATTTCCTTTCTTATTGGAGAAGGCAGAGTTTCCTGCATAACCTGATAGACTCATAAGGTGTCAGGGAACACATCGAACCAACACCAATCAACAAAAAAACAACCAAACAAACATTCTCTTAGAATTTCTCGAATGCAGCATTGCATAGCTCGTTGATATTAGTACAGTGTATTGGGGAAGTTTCCTGTCTGTTACAAGTCATATAAGCTTCCCGTCTTGAAACTTGAAACTTACTGTTCGAGCCAGGGGGGTTCTTAAAAAAATTTGTGCTGTAGGCTCTACCCCACTTCCCATTCGAGATGAAAATTGAAGTCAGAGTACCAAGGTGTTAGACGACTTTTGTAGTCTTTTAGGTTTGGTTTGGTTACCAGTTTTACATCCACTGCAACACTGTAAGTTGTCAGGTCATTTATGAGACGGGCTACTTCGGCCCTGTCTGTCAGGGCCAACCGCAATTGAGAGGTAAAAAATCCTAGCAGAAAAAAACGCAGATCGTCCACGATCGGGATCGAACTCGGGTCTTCCGCATGAAGGGCGAAGAGCATAACCATTACACCACTGTGCCGGTTTGTAGTCTTTTTAATTTTAAACAAAAATTCAAAAGCCGAATCAGTTTGTTACAATATGCAGAGCATGATACATGCACACCAGCAACTTAAATGAAAAGTAAAAATACATTTTCATGTGCCATTGTGTTTGTATGGTATTCAACACAGAATGTAACTAAAGAAAAAGGGGAAGAAAGAAGCAGGACCAGCTTGAAAGGAAGAAAAAGACTGTTTGGTTTGGTTTTTGTTTAACGCCCCATGCAACTCTGTAAGGTCATTTACGAGGCGGGACCTCCGAATTTTAC
>JAUKPP010242879.1:0-35150 GCA_032273245.1 Phyllaplysia taylori | reverse complement strand
TATAGAATGGCACACGCTCAAAATTAGCAATACCTATCTGTACATTGTTAAGTATAAGTGACAAACACTGAATAAAAAGAGCAGCAGTATATTAATATTTAATGTAGATCCTCGCTATGTAGATTTTTTAAAAGCAGTAGGAAAAATTTACATATTATTAATTTGATTAGAATATAGAATGGCACACGCTCAAAATTAGTAATACCTATCTGTACATTGTTAAGTATAAGTGACAAACACTGAATAAAAAGAACAGCAATATATTAACATTTAGTTCTTGCACAATGAATTATTTGGGGGAAATTTAGTGCTACACTTGATCCCTGTTTTTTTACAGCAATAGTACAGCTGCTTGGTCCTCGATTTTGGCCGAATTGTGCACTTTTTTTTAGAAAAGCATGAAATTTACGGGATAGGGAGGTTATACCGAGAGCTTTCATTTTCGATTGAGAGGCATATCAGATTTTTTTACCTCTAATGACATTGAGGAGCTTACTTCACGAATCTTGAGGGAATTTTTTTTTTAGAAAAAGACGCTTAAGGTGTCTTTTTCTACTGAACTTAGGATGCTGGTGCCATTTATCACACGTTATATGGTCTAAATCTTTTATTTCAAGCTTAAAGTTCAATTTCAAGGTCAAATCATGTTAAAACTTCAATAGAATGTTACTGTGATTATATGCACGTCGCAATGATTCCTAAGTGCAACAAGATGCTATTTTATTGTAAGCTCCTAACCGGTAGGAACATGAAACCGTTGAAGATTGACGCAATTGATAGGATCCATTGGGGCCTGTGCGTATTGCGCAATAATGCATAGCAGCAAAAGTAATGCAACACGTTTATGCAATGAAAAACTTAAAAGAAGTAAAAGAACTCCCCCTCCCCCCCCCCCCTCCCTCCATCCTTTTCGTCTAATCTAAAAAATAAAAAGTTTGAACACATTCCAATAGGGTTGCTCTCTCGAGAAACAATAAGTAATGAAAAAGAAACATTGTTTCACAAGTTTCCGATTACGAGTCCAGCAGCCTAACCACTAGACTATCGACGCCACAATATTAGGAGAATGGAAAGCATGAGTCCCATAGAGGTACACACCGCACATGGCTAGTCTGGCATCTCCTCGTTTGTTGTTAGAAGATATCCATAAGTACCCCCCCCCCTCCCCCCCCCCCACACACACACTCACACATACACATACCGGGGTCTGTGGTGTAATGGTTAACCCCTTCGCCTATCAAGCGAAAGACCTGAGTTCGATCACATGTGCGGCGGACAAGCATCTGTTTTTCTGCTGGGATCCGCCCCTCTCAGCTTAGGTCGGTCCTGGGAGCTGACACAGACAGGGTCGAAGCTGCCCGTCTCTTAAAATATCATATTTTGTGTTGCCAAAGATGTAAAACTGGTAACCCAATCAAACTAGAGGGAAAAACCATATATTTGTTAGATTTTGCTGTGCGAGAATTTATGGTTTTTGTGACACCAAAAGAACAGCAGCTAAATAGTTATGAAACATCATGTTGAATAGACTGGCAAATCAGTTATGGAACACTGAGTGAAAATTTAAGACACTTTCCCTGTGTTTGAAGCTGCTCTCTTTTCTGTTTTGTTTTGACTTTTCTCTCCTTAAGGCAGCCAAAAGTGATACATTATATTACATCATTGATACCTTTCTTTGTTCACAGGAAGCCAATGCAGCATGGTGGTACTTTTTCTCCAAAGTCATCGAACTTTTAGATACAGTAAGTCAAAGCGCAACACAAGACTTTTAAAAAATATTAATCCTAACACTTTTTTTTTGTATCCTTACACATCATTTAAAGATAAATATCTAGAAAAGGTATAGATGACCTCTGCACAGGCTTAGTCAGGCAAATCTCTGATTAGAATTTCCAGTCAAAAACATAACATGCTATATTGCGTGATATTTCACTCTGGAGAATTTTCTCTGTTTATTTTAAACTTGGACTGATACTTGCAGTTGCGGTATCTAGCCATGGATTCTCTTTTCTGTGACCAAAAAGTGACAATGACGATAACTCCGAGTAACCCAAGCCATGAACTAAGTGTCTGTGCATGTAATATATTTTATTGCTTTATAAATCATAAGGTTTTATGCTTATACAATTAAATTTAACAATAATAATATTGGATTGCATTTATATAGCGTATATCCCAATACTGGCACTATGCGCTTTACAATCATCTGTTGTTTAGCATCTCATTTAACCCATATCAAAACTGGATAGAAGCTATGCAACATCAGCAGTCTACCTTCAAGGGACCTGCGTATCAATAATGAACGTCTGCTTCTTTCGACAGACATTTTTCATCCTCCGTAAAAAGAACCGGCAAGTAACGTTCCTGCACGTGTACCACCACAGCACAATGCTGGTTATCTGCTGGTATGTGGCCAAGTACGTGCCGGGAGGAGAAAGTGAGTATGCAATGAGTAGGCCAAGAGTGGGATGCACAATGCTAGTGGGCCGTTTTTTCGACTAAGTGCTCCATTCCATAAAAGCGTAATTTCAATACGTGAGTAATTTTCAACTTAACTCACCCCGCCGGGACGTGGTTTTGTAAGCTACTGTGAGTATTGCGGGTTATGGAATGGAACACTTAATCGAAAAAACTGCCGACTAGCTTCGTACATCTTACTACTAATGAGTAGCCATCTTTTTTGGGATTGCCAGATTTTTAGGCTTATTTTCCCCATTGATTTGGTTTGGTTTTGGCTAAACGCCCCTTGCAACACTGTAATGTCATTTAAGGGACGGGCTACTTCGACCCTGCCTGTTAGGGCCAACTCGGGCTGAGAGGGACATTGCCCCGGCAGAAAAAGGGAGATATACATGATCAAACAAACTGCCCCACCGGGGCCTCGAACCCACGCCCTCTGCGTGATAGGCCCAACACTTAACCATGACACCACAGACGGCGGTAAAGTGAGTTTGCAGTGAAGAATGAGAAGCCTTCTTTGCTTTAAAGATATTACGTGAGATTTTTAGGCTTGTGTTCCTCCTTGATGTGAACTCATAATTGATTACATCAGGCTAAGAGACAACTCTGAAAAAAATACGCCCCAATTTTCTTGTGCATATATATGAATTATGATGCTGCTAAGAAGAGTCAGACGCACATCCAATGATGCCATGCATAGATGGGACAACACTGGAAGAAAATAATTTTCAAAATTGCCAATATTTTTTAGCGGAACTTTAAAAAAAAAAAGTTTTATAAAATGATGTTTCTTTTTTCAGTCTTTCTTGTAATTTGTAAAAGAGAACTCCTCAGATGTGCCACGAGGGTATTGGACACCATCGATTTATTGACACATTGTGCAAATCACTCTTTTATTGGTGGTTTTACCTTTTGAAGATCAGCCTTTTATTACCGGTATGCCTACTCAGTTCTCGTTTCATCGAATGACGGCAGTCGACTGAATAAGCAACGAATAGTTTGTAATTGGTTGTAAAGCGCATAGAGCCTGCTTTCAAACGGGGATATGCGCTATATAAATGCAGTCATTATACATCCCTTGTCTCCTCTCTGTCACCACAGAATTCTACAACGGCGGCTTCAACTGCCTGGTCCATGTCTTCATGTACACTTACTACGGCTTGGCAGCCATGGGACCACAGATCCAGAAATATCTCTGGTGGAAACGCTACCTCACCGAATTCCAATTGGTAAGATATGTTTGGGGTTTGGTTTAACGTCCCATGCAACACTGAGGTCGATTACGAGGCGGGACCTCCGAATTTTACGTCCACCTCCGATAGAACGGGGGTCGGAGACATGAAAACTCCGAAAAAATCTCGGTGAACCTTCCCTGATTCGAACCCGGGACCTCCTCATCTGCAGGCGGGCGCACTACCGCTCGGCCAACGACGCCACCTACGCTACATCACCGAATTCATGTTCGTTAGATACACTTCCGGTCTTTAACAGATTTCTTTTGGTTTGGTTTTACGCTCCGAAGGTCACTTTAATTTGCTTTAAAGGCAGAGTACTTCTAACCCGCCTGTCAGAACCAGTCCGAGATGAGGAGGAGACTACATTCCAGCAGAGAAACGGGGATGTTGGTCTAATGTGGGAATCCTACTCCCATCCTCTGAGTGATAGGAGAAGAACCCGACCACTATGACACAGACGCCGGTTTACACAGGCGCTCGGAGCTTATATTCGTATAGGATAGAGCGCTATATAAATGCTATTTATTATTTTTTATTATTACAGATTTGTAGCAGACATAAAGTTTACTACAGTGTATTTACTAAATGGGTCTGTGGTGTTATGAAATGACGTCTATTCAGAATGTAGGCTTTTGGGTCATATTTCAAATATAACAATAATAACAATGTGAACATTGAACATTTGAGTGCTAATGCTAAAACATTCATATTCGCGGTTTGTTGTGTTAAATGTAAGCAAGAGACGTTAGTTGTCGATATAACGTTATTAGTTTTGTAGATGTCACAGCTCGGGGATTTAGTAATTCCACCTCCACTAAGTCCCCATGCTTACACTGTGTTTTGTTCAATGTATCACTTTATCTTGTGTTATTCCATGTGTCTTAACAAAATTATTTTCTACAGTATGAATACATGTATATATAGGCTCAATTTATGATTATCTTACACTGTGCAGTAGGTTACAGAAGGACATGGTTTGACTGTACATGTATAGGCCTATATTATCAATCTTTGTTTGCCCTGTCATATTTGTGATATAGGGCTGAAGCGCCCTCTGATGTAAGGTTGATCTGCGTTCTTTGATTTCCATCCCTTTCCTCAAGATGGTTTTTAACATCTCAATCTGACTACTATTACATTTGAGTTTGGTCCCTAACAAGCAGGGTAGAAGCAGCCCGACTTAAAACATTATAATTTTTGTGGCAAAAGCTTACAATGGAAGATAAAATGTCAAAGGGAATTTGGGGGTCGAGGGTGTGGAAAGGGGGGGGGGCGACTATGACTGGTTTGGTTAGTTTACCTGTTGAAATGTCCTTGCCACACCGTTAGCGTGAGGTCATGGGAAATAGGCAACTTGGGCCCTGCCTGTGTCAGGGCAAAACCTGGCTGAGCGGGACAGAACCCAGCACAAAGATGCAGATGCTTGCACCTACACGGGATTCAAACTTAGGCCTATGTCTTCTGCGTGATAGACGAAGCGCCTTATCAACTACAGGTGCCGGTAAGCCTAGCATGTTTAGGGGTGTTTGGGTAAAATCATAAATATTTATGATTAATGAGTATTCGCACATTGCGAAATTCGCACATAACGAATGATTTCAGCATCCCGCGGATTTCGCTATGTGCGTGCTCGACTGTAAGCCTTATTGTAAATTTGACAAGTAATGGCGTTCTGTTTTTATCTCTTTCAGATTCAGTTTGTGTTTGTGAACATGCGTGCCATCGGTTCTTTCTTCACCGGACCATGCGAGTATCCCCGATGGATCAACATTGTGGCGTTATTCTACTCCAGCTCTTTGCTCTCTCTTTTTCTGAATTTCTACCTGAAGTCCTACAATGCCAAGCCTTTCAATCTGGAGGGCAAACAAAAGGGGAGCGGATCAGCGATCGATACTAACGGAACCACGAATGGTTCTAAGGATGTTATAAAGAAAGGAAATTAGCTCAAGAATCAATTTCATCATCTGTATGGTTGTTTACCAGTTGTCAGTGTGCCTCATCATTTTGTCTACTTTTTATGCAACATTTTTTAAACTTATCAATGGCTAAGGGCACTATCCACCCATCGTTGCGAATGTTGAAGTATCACGGGAGAGATTGATTTACGTATGATGAAGTTTGTACAAGCGTAACCATTGAGGATATATGGTTTGATTCTGTTTTCTTTTCTCACTTTTTCCGTTTAGCCTGATGCTAAGAGATTGTCAGAGTATGACATTAATAGTAATTTCCAGGGAATTTTTGCTTTGTGATCAATGTATGTTGCAAATGTTTCATTGCAGTTGAATGGCTTTTGCCTGCAACCGTTTTTGACTGTCATTCCACCTTCATTCAAATTCGTTACTAGCGCACTGGGGAAATTAAAGATGGTGTGTACAGTGCCAGAAGCATTTCAAACCTTACAATGATTTGTCCTTTTAATATTATGGACTTTAAAGAATCCAAGCATCCATGTTTTTAAATAGCTTTTTCACAGCTTAAATCCCATTATTACTATTATATTATACTATCGTTTTCGCTGATTCTGACTGATCTCTTTCCACTCTTGATTATACACGTATTTTGATACATATGACATAATATTTTATATTTCTAAAGGATTTTTGCAAAGATTTATTAATTTACCTCGTATCTTCCACACAAAAAGACTGCCATGACAGGATGTTGTGGTAGAACTATTGCAAGCCAATGATATGCTTCCACCTTCAGTGTACACTTCGCTGTTTTGTCAACATGTCCATGTATATATTTTATATTTTGTTTGTATTTGTACCACAACTAGTGCTGCGGCTGGCAAAGAATAAACTTTGTGGCTCTTCGAACAATCATTGTGTTCAGGCGCTGATGGTGTTCCTAAAATGAGTTTCCCAGGTTTAAGTTTAAAGCTGAAGCACCAGCGCTGTAGTGTCATAGTTAGGCTCTTCGCCTGGCATGCTGAGGATCCGAGTTCGATCCCTAGCGCGGAGGATCTGGGTTTTTTCCGCTGGGATTTTTTTCCCTCTCAGCCCGGGTTGGCTCTGACAGGCAGGGTTGAAGTAGCCCATCTCTTAAATGACCTAAGTGTTGCAGGGGATGTAAAACTGGTAACCAAACCAAACCAAAGTTAAAGCCATTGCTAAGGGTCTGTACAATCGACGCAATATGACATGTCACTTTGGGCAATAACGATATGGTGGCCAATACATTTTGTTTCATAAGGTTTTACAGCTCTTTCTACCACTTTAAGGTCAATTCAATGCCAGTAAATAAAGGTAATAGTGACCCTTAAAACTTATACAGAAGCAGACGATATCTTGGTGCCTGCCAAGCACACATAGATGGCAGATTCAAGTACATGTAGGCCTACATATTCTTTTGCAATCAGCTTTGATTTGTTGGTGTACAAGTATTGGTTTAACGTCCTTTCAAGACTATGAGGTCATTTAAGAAGGACCTATAATTTCGATATCCATCTCAAATAGGACAGGAAATTCTGAAAAGAATCTGGGCCAATCTCCAAGCAGTAAAAAAAATGTTTATGCTGGGATGTTATGTCTCTCCTAGGCAGGGTTAAAGTAACCTGCTTCTTTATGGACCTAACTTTACAGAGTCACGAGGGGTGTAAACCAAAAGCAACCAAGGAATTCTGTAATCAAGCTTTAAATTAATCGATGGGTGTTCTGTCACAATTGAAGAGCATTTTTCAAAACTCGGTATTTGCACTTTCGTTGAAAATAGAGTTTACACCACTAGAGGTATCTTTGTACTATAGATTTTTGTTTTCAAAGCTTGTAGTATTGCAAAACGTCATAGTTTCCTTTATTTTCAACTTTAGAAAAAATATTTGGCCATATATTATATAAGAAGCTTATCAAGCAAGCGAAAAGACTGATTTTCTCAGAACTTCCCAAAGTACAAATACCGAGTTTTGGAAAAACGTTCTTTAATTTATAGACCCCCCTGTTGACCTGTAATTGTTTAGTTTCATCTTCAGAAGAATAAACAAAAGATGACTCAATTAAAAAATATTAAAAAATATTCAATATTCTATACGTCATAAACAAGTGTTGTTTTAGTATTACACTATGTATTACGTTTTCGGCAAAAGAAACTGAAACTCTTTCGTTTCATGTCTGAATTATCAGAACTTGATAATTCACAATTGAATATTACATTTGCTACCCGGTGAGTGTGTTCACTACGTTGCAAGACCTACCAGGCACACGGGCAATAGTGGAAAAAAAGAAGATTCCCTCGTTTTCCCGAATAGGCTAAAACTGCTAAAGATGCTGGCGCCTCTATAAACAACTAACTTGAAACTAACTGGTTTACCCGTTCATCACAGTGTTTGTTTCTAGTTTTACATCCCTTGCATTGTAAGGTCATTTATTAAGAGACTGGCAACTTCAACCTTGTCTGTTTGAGCCAACTCAGGCCAAGAGGGTCGAAGATCAGCAGAAATATGCAGATCATTCACATGTGGGATCGAACTCAGGTCCATGTAATAAACAAAGACCCTAACCATTTCACCAAAGACGCAGGTGCGGTGCTTGATGCTTTGTAGAATAGCCAAGATTAAAATTTTATTTACGCACCTTGAAATTTCAATCCAAATGAGAATCTACTTGAATTTGAATATTTGATCACTGCAATTACACTACGGATCTAGTTTTTTTGCAGCTATACCAGTATGGTATTCAAAATTTCATCAACCTCCTTGTGGTTGAAGATCAATATGTATATTCTACTTGTGACATTACCTGTCATAATCACTCACTAAACCCAAAAAACCGGCGCTGTGGTGTAATGGTTAGGCTCTTCGCCAATCATGCGGGAAGACCCTAGATCGGTCCCCGGTTGCCGACGATCTGGGTTTTTTTCCCTCTCATTCTCAGTCCGGATTGGCCTTGACAGGCAGGGTCGAAGTAGCCCGTCTCTTAAATGACCTTAGTGTTGCAGGGGACGTAAAACTGGTGACTAAACCAAACCAAACCCATGAATACAACTTGATAATTCCACTCATAGCCTGTATCTCCGTCTTCAACTATAACTCCGACAATAAATCCTATAATATGCTCCATGGTGTTCCAAAAAGTTCCAGTGGTCATGACATGCTAGACAACATCAATGATTGAGATCAGTCCTCAGATTTTAAAAAAGAACAAGCTCAAAACCTTTAAAACCATAGTACAATCTTAAAAATGTGAAGAAACAAAAATAACAGGCTACATTGTACTCTTAAAAAACCCACAAATGCATAATCTCAACCCTACATATACTACACAGTTATTCATTTCATTTTTTTTAGAATACTGGGTATACACATGGGCTCAGATCTATTTCAGCAACATATTTGAAGAATTTGGAAGCTGAACATAAGAGAGACAAAGTCAAAATATAGCATGTTTACACTTGGTTTATTCAGGATCTATCTGAGGCAAATGGTTGTAAGGAAAAAGTATCAAACATTTCATGGGACCCAAACAAAAAAAATTAATCACATTTCATTATTATTAATTAATCAATCACATCGGTCTCTCATATTTGAACAAACATTTGAGTTGATGCAATGCATAATGAACATGAGATAACATGAGCCCAAAGATGACAGATGAGAAGAGAAAAATTTTAAAAACCCAAACAATGCAGGGAGCAGATTTGTGGAGTCAACGTGCGGAGGGAAAGAAAAAAGAAAACAGAGGGTGGCATTCAGTTGTGACAGAAAGGCCACTCTCTCTCTCTCTTTCCATTCAGAAGATGGCTTGATCATAAAACAATGTTCTCCGTCTCAGGGCTTCACTGGCCTTGTGCGTGCAGAATCACTTGCATGTTTTGATGTATTCCCTCTCCACAAACGTGACCGGAAAAAGGGTGGGAGCTTGTAGAGACTGTGCTTGTCATTGCTTTTTACAAAATTTATTTTTTAAAAAGTTCTGACACTGCCTTGTTGGGGAAAACGCAGGTGAATAACATGCAGCAAATGGATGTATCATAAATCTTTAACTGGTATTATTCTCTTTTTTTTTTTATATCTACAGTTATAGATTGAGATGTTATTTCAATCCTAAAAAGTTCGATAACAAAGGTCTTTTTACTATTCACTATGCTCAATAAAATGTATGTCGATATATATAATATCTTCGATGACACAATTTTGTTTGCTAGTAATGTGAAATGCAAACCCCTTAAAGCATACTTCTTTCTGAAGCAGATGAGATGGCTTCCTAATTCATAGAAACAATTTTCCAATGTATGAATAGCAACAGTGGACATGATATACACACAACTCCTGAAATAGACCTTCACACAAGAAAAAGAATTATTTGGTCAACCAAAAATATAATTTTGTGCGAGACTTTGTTTTTCCAAAAATTGCACACAACATGGGATTGAAATTTTTTTTAAAGGTTAAAATATCTGGCCTTGTTCAAGCTTCCAGCAGAATTCAACATCAAACACACACGCAGACAGTGAACTTTGTAGAGATATTGTGAAGCCCTTATGATCAGAGATTTGACTTTATTGTTCTCATTACTTTCACGATAAAAAGTAAACAACAGTCTCACATCTTTGATTAATGCCACATGGGTGCCAGTGTAACAAAGAATATCCAATACACGGGGTTTGACCTTAATTTAAGTCTTCCATACATTATGTACAAAGACACTAGAATAGAATACTTGCATATGTATAGATAAAATATGTGTGATAAGACTACACAGTATATTAAAGTTAATCAACAATTAAAATCACAATCACAAAATTTTGCATCTTTTTATGAATCTAACCAATCAAACTTTTAAAACTCTGAATTGCATAAGACATTGTATTTCCATGACAAAATACACACATTTAATGTTTGAAAATGACCATTCAAGGATCGAAGACTCTTCGCTGTCTAGGTATGCAATCACAACAGGTTTTAAATAAAAAACACTGTCACTACAAACTTTCATTTTTCTCGGAAAACAGGCAATTATGAAAATAATGACTTCTTCAACACATGGGCATGATTCTCTTCCCATTAAAAAAGGGAACTGCAATACAACCCTTTCTGCCTGTGACTTAACTCTTTCCACAAACCCTGATGAGAAGAAACAGCTAGCCAGGATAATGACAGATTTCTGATGAGACAACTTTTCCCCAAAAGCTACTTTTCAACTTAAGAACCTATTCTCAACCAGTATGTGCCAGAGGAAATGTAGGGGACCCTTCATGTTTATTCAAAGATGATCTATCATGAAGCCTGAATCTAACAAATTTTGATGACTGCTGAAAATGTTGAGCATACAGGAGTCTTACGAGTGTCTAGTTGTTGTTTTTATCAAGAAGTAAAAAAATTTTTTTTAAAATTATTATTAAAAAGGGCAAAATAAAATGGTCCTGGGATGATTCCATAGATAGCTGCCAGTCTTCTCTTAACCTCTCACACACAGAGTCATTGAGCCAAACCCCTGGGCACTTTATAAAACAATAATTATGCTTGGTTCTCTCAGATGATCCAAGTTCTATGCTACAACTTGTTTTAAATTTTTATAAAAACAAAAAAGAGAATCTTAGCAAAGTCCAACCCCACGTATTGCTTGTTGAAAAAATATTTCACAATGCAACAAGGACAAAGTGAATATTATTGTTTGACCATGCGGAAGTATCATGTCCTTTCATGACGGCAGAGCAGGTAATGACAAAACAGAAAACAGCAACCACTACCCTGTTTTGTCTGCAAGCCAGATAAGCAGTAAAAAAAGTGATATAAACTACTATATGAATGTTGGATACTCGTCAGCACCTTGAAAGAGCCAAATCAAGTACTGAAAATCTTTTCCATCTATTTTTTCAAATTTAAACACACCCATCTATTGTATAAAACTGAATAGAATGGGTGACTGACCGTCCACAAAAATGGGATAGTCTCCTCACACAAGCCCTTTAAAATAAGCACAGCTTGACAAAACTATTCCTCAATAGCCTGACATGAGCCCTATTTGCATAATACATTTCTCCCTTTGAACAACACATCATGGTAACCACAAGTGGCAACAAATTTAAAAAAAACAACCCCAAACCCAAATCAACATAATATAATACACAAGTTAAATAAGCAAGCACTGGTTTCACTTTGAACAGACACAATATAAAAACAACTGCAAGCAACTATAGCTGGGAATCACGAGGGCAATTTAACTGCTTTATAACGAAATTTAAAGAAAAGAAAAATTCCACATACAACATCAACTTTCTTTAAAGAAAAGTATAAACTCTTAACTAAAATCACACTTGTCACTTTCTAAAACTACCATTTAATAATGCAACATAAGAGATAAACTACATTCCGTCCACACAGGATAAATTCTCTTCCTTAATACACATTTGAACTCAAATTCTCAAAACTGAGTTAAGCATGTCTTTAAATAAAGTTTGGTTACCACAGCAACGTGGAGACTTTCTGTGCTTAAGCATGATATTATGAGAAATGCTTCATTAAAGGATGCAGAACACACTTCCAACTCAGGAACTTTAAAATGCAGCAAGCAGGGAAGAGTACAAGCTAACGGAGTAGGAAAACTAGATAAAAGTAAGGTCACTTATATAAATGATGAGCAAAATCAACTGAACAAACACATTGAAAAACAAAAGTATGCACATGCTGGATGTGGTTGCTTCAAAACTAAGCATTTTCTGTGATGGCCAGTGTTTGTCCTTCCCTTAAAACTTAACTGGGATTCCTTGGGCCCAAAACATGGTGTCCATTGTGATAGATATATCAAAGTTTCTCTGTAAGTTGCATTATGCAATAAAAGCGAGGGCTAAATGTTGGCCTATATTATTTACCTTCTACCTGAAAACCGTTTTAATAGATGATGACAAATACCTCCCGTTTATCCACAGGGGTACGAATGCAAAACACATTCTTTGAGACTGTAACAAGAATTTAATGACACCACGAGTTGCTGCCCACAAGTGGTTGATACCAATCAACATCAACTTGGCAAACTAGGTCAGATTGTGAAAATAGCTGCTTAACAGACTATGGATCGTAATTCTGTTCTGCTGACATAGAGTTGCTATCGTAGACATACCTACATGCGCCTGATTTTGTTGTATTTAGTCTTGCCATCTCTGCCCAAATAAAGGACTTCCTGTGCTCATTAATTCATATATTTTTGGCATGTTATCAAAGCTTCATAAATCAATCTCAGTGAGTGATAACTCGGACAACATTCTTAATCAAACACAACGGACATAAGTCTCCAAACACACTAGAAAAATAGCTGATTTATGGATGTCCTCTAAGCCCAAGCCACATCCTCTTCCATGCTACATGACACTACACATTATGTTGAGCGACTCTCACAGTGCTACTTCTCTAACCCAACAGACTATCCTCCATCGACAATGTTCCTAAAAAATTAACGAAATATACAACCACATTTCATGGTAGGCCTACATCTTCAACCTCCAAATTTGTTCACATAGTAATGAAAAAAGGCTACCATCAAAAGACCCATTGTAACCATTAATCTTCTCCCTTGCCATGTTTGACTTGATCTCTCCCAGCAATTTAGCAAAAGCAACTTCCACGCCAATAACATGTAAGATAGGAGAACCGATGGAGCATATTTCCACTTCAATTACTAATTGCAAGCTTTTTCATGTAGTGAAAACAGGCTCCAGCAACAATTTTTAGTGTTTTTTTAAAGTCAATCAGAAATCATTCTGTAAGAGTAAGGACGAGAAAAGTACAAAAAGTATGGAGGAACCTGCTAAAAGGTCTGGAGCTTAGCCTGGATGTGCTAAAGAAACCAGCACTGTGGGAGTCAAAATAAAAGAGAAACATATTCAACAGAACAGCTTTCACATGTGTTTGGCAAATGGCGATAAATACACACATGCAAATTGTTGTACAAATCCTCCCTTGAAGCTGTATGTATACTGTACATCATATTTACCAAGTTATATAGAATCATAACATAGTTCATGGCAAATATCAAACAACAAGCATGGCTCTTGTAACGAGCATGAAGATCTGCCTTTCTCCGCAATGAAAATAGAGTGGACAAGTATAAAACACCATGCCGCAATATACTCTTTGCAAAACAAATGGGAACAGAACAATGCTGTGCAATATGCCTATTAAATGTAGTTATGTGGTAATCGTTATTTGTAAACATGCCCCCATAATATAATGACTATCAGAGTTCTACTTGAATAAAAAGTAAATAAAGACTATATATATGTACAATATTAAGTCTGTAGAATAACAGGATCAAAGCGAGACAACAGTACAAAAAATCAAGAGGATGAGGTTGAATTGCCAAATGCAGACTTGGGTAAAGTAACAATTGTGTTCAATACTGCCGAGGATGACAATTCATACTGAGCATACGCTCTAATTATACTAACCAAATCTTGAAATACAAGGGTGCGCAAGTTCATGACGATAAATTAAATCTTGTAATGACGGTATCAGTATTCACTGAATCTTACTCACATCATAATCAAAGCATAACATTGACTTTTGATTTACATCAGCCAGTGACGGCAGGAAGAGACGAGGAATCTACCTGTCTTTAAACCTTATATCAAGCATCTTTCAATTACGGCTTTGCGAAAAAGGACATGAATCGAATAGCTAGACAATGCAAGCACATATTTTTCCATGCATTTCTTAAATAAAATCCTGCCGCCACGCTAATGTACCTGGTTCAACAATCATTATCTATGATTAGATTATTTCCTAGTGCTAAACATGTAAAAATTCAGTCAAACTGAAGAAGCACACGTTCTACACATTCACGCTTCAAAAACTGAACAAAAAATTGTGTCTCATCCATAAGTTTGCTCAGCAGAAATGAAAACACTCTAAAGAAACCAATTCACTGCTCCTGAAAACACATAACAGTTGAGCAGAACAATAAGCGCATACAAAACTTTCATCACTGTCATGTTCGTTTTGTAAACACAGTGTCTAAAAGAAAAAAAGGGGGGATCCATTGAAAGACCAATAACTTAGTCATTTTTGCACCAAATTCAATCACACTTGGCAGATAAAATTCAACCAAGGGGATGACAGATCTGTTAATTCAAAGCAAATCGACTGATGTGTTCAAGAAGTATACAGCTTTAAAGATTTGTATGATGGAGTAAAATGCAAAAAATTTCATTTTCTGTAAAATTAACAATACTATGGACTCTTTCAATACCACGTCCCATCTATAAAAAAAACCTTTCTCAGCACATGGGTATTCTGATGTCAGAGTTTTCCCATACTTGTCCTGAAACCAGACCAGCTGATCAGTCTGCTGTTGCAAGTGAACACATCCCATGCAGGGTTTTCCGAGTCTTCAAAACAGAGCATGTTGAGCCAAAAATCGCATTTTCAGGGAAAAATGCTATAAATTATAAAATTCTGCCCCACTGTTTTACAAAACTTTATACAACGTTGCCCCCTTGGTTCAATTGACGGCAAAAGCAATTTGAAAAAAAAATCTGCAAAATGGGTCCTCTTTTTTTCTTTAAGACACCTGACACATTCATGTCTTTAATCCCCTCCCCACTCCTCTTCAGTTAAAAAAAATAAGCAGCCAAAATGGAAGTATAAAAGTTCGGGCAACAGACAGTTGTCCTAGCTTCAGCTGTTCTATATCACAAAATTAGGGAAAATGAAGAAAACAAAGTGTGTGAAAACCAACAAATATAAAATTCTAAAAGGTAATGTAGTTGTTTGTGAGTTTTAGTATGCATACATTCAGATGAATGAGTCTCTTCACTGGCTTTGACTACTAAAAATCAAATCACAAAAGAAAAATGTGAGAGAAATCAGTAAAAAAAAAAACACCCAACCTGCCAGCTTCTAAAAGGCAATACAACGAGTTTAAAACACACACAAAAAGTTTGTGATGCAAAAAAATCTAAATGTTGAATACAAGTGATAAAGGTGGACTAAGAGCTAAGCTATAACACAGGAGTTAAATCAAGAGAACATCTCTGGCCCAGTGCTACCAGCGGACAGGCAAACTAGGGGAGCTGACTGTATACCAAAGTAATCATTGTATAGAAGAAAATCATACACATCAGATGACAACATTCAGAGGGCAATGAACTTCCACTGTCAACTTCAGCAGTGTTGGCAACAGAGCATTCTCAAAGGGAAAAAGACATCCACTTCGAGACATCAACAACAACAACAATCAACAACAGCCTCAACCTATCGTTGCTGGGAAGGGATCAAAGACTCCGCACTGTCCTCCCCAACCTCCGTATGGACACGAGATGGAATCACTTGATTTCCCTGTGGTGATGACACAACCTGCACATCATGGTCCACAAGACTGGAGACCAGACGACAGCTCCCCAGAACCAAAGTGCGGTTTTAACAGTTGTGGAATAAAGTTCCCTCAGTCCGGGTGATGTCCCTGCGACACAACTGTGGTGGTGGTGATGGTGACCTGGTGATTGTTGCAACAACAGAATAGGAGAGCAGGGAACGGGAGGAGGAGACAGACAGAGAGACAGGGAGAGAGAAAGAGAGAGAGAGAGAGAGAGAGAGGGTGGTGCACTTTCTCCATCGAGGTGTAGTCTGTCTGCACTACCATCTCAAGGACCGGCTGCTGGGCTGCATCATCGGATCATGCTGACTTTAGTAGTACGGGAGAGTGGCACTGACCTGGGGACGAGCAAACCACAAAAGGGATCTTAGTTATGTCAACCTTCTACATGACTACCGCCGCTGCTCTTCCCTTTGAAATCAAAGCCTAGTGTAGGACATACAATAAATATGTTAAACACTACGTTTTGAGAAAACGATGTACACAAAAGTGGAAAGATGGAATAATGTCAGGAAGCTAGCCCAGGATAGGGAAAAGTGGAAAGTGTTTGTGTCCTATATCCTGGTCCAGGGTGAGAAGGCAATGATGATGATGATGATGATGACTAGGTGTTGAATTCAAACGTCAGTTTTGGGTTATTAGATAGGCAGGTAGAAGAAAAGAAAGGCAGCAGCAAAAAAGAGCCATATGCTGGGAGTGGGAGACAGGATAGGACAAAACCAACTGAAAAACATAAGCAGGTCCCTCCAGAGCACAAACCAAAAGGGAATTACTGCATTGCCAAACAAGAACAACACATTTACTCTAGAAATATCAATCCAGTTGAGAGGGAAAAAAAATTTGACAGATGGGTTTCTAATCATAAAAATTTGCTATTGTTGTTTTGCAACTTGTAACAAAGCAAAACCTTTATCCCATTTTATAGAACCATAAGTGTGGTACATCGACTCTTGACAGAATGGTGCTGGCCACTTTCAACCAAACCTTGACTCTGGCAACCATGAGGCTTCCACAATAGCAGTATAATAAATGCTCTTGTTGCTTTAGACTACGAAGAGGCTTTTCTTGTGAAGAGAAGAAATAAAACAACCACAAGCATATTGTCGTATAAGGAGAAAGACTTACAACTGGCCATGTAAATTTTACAAGTGCCTCCTTCTAGCCAAGTCACTACAAAAACCAACATATGCTGTGTAGAAGGCATATTCACTAGTTTACATCAGTACTAGTACTAGTAGTACGCTCCAACTACTGACAAGGGGTAAATCATCCCCAACAATTATTGTATCATCCCCCTTTCAGAGTAATGTGTTTGGCTTGGAAAAGTTAATGAAAGCAGGGGCAGAAAAGAACTCCAAGAGATTCTATTCCCTATAACATCTCTCCAACTACTCCTGCCACATCTTTATGCTAGATATGATGTATGGGAGAAAAGAAATAGAAATTAGTCCCCATTTTTTTCCTCATCTCCTTGCTTTGCTCCTCAGTTGGCATGCTCACTTCTTTCTATAGTGGTTGTATGCCATACTCCCTCTCTCAGCAATGATTAGAATAAAAAATGAAAACACAAGGCAGAGACATAGTAGTCTTTCAACATAAAAATAAATGACAGTTCATTAAAAAAACACAAAGACTAACAGAAGTGTAGAAACTCGCAATTCGTTAAACAAACCATCTAAAAATTTACATTTCTAAGCACCCTGTGATTCACTGCTGACACATCCTTTTTCAAATCAGTGGCTGCCTATGTTTGATACAAATACAAAATGTGAAAAAGAAGAGAGAAAAAAATAAAGGAAAAAAAATTCAAAAGAAAGAAGAGTATGAATACAAATAAAATACATTAGGTTCCCCATTTCAACTCTGACAACTCATCGTCCGTACTCTCAGGTGAGCGACGGAGACGGGCTCACATTTGCCACAAGCGGCTGTTTCTCAAACCGACTAAAATCAAGTAGGGACACTGATGTCTCACAGGGTACCAAAGAGTATATGATAGGAAGCAAAGATCAGTGACAGCAATAAAATCATACCCAAAACTGGAATTTACTTAGAGACCCTGCCTTGAGACATCCACCCACCCAGTACCCAGTGATATAAGGAGATTATTAACCATTTCCATCAAGGGTATTGCAGATTATGTGGGTAAGTTTACAATGAGTACACACATTCAAAACGCTGTATGACAAGGTGTTAGCGCTGGAAAACTTAACAACTCAAAAACAAGTACATCTTGCATTTGTGAGGTTAGTATGGTACAAATTTTATAGCACTCAGGTGAGAGGTAAAATTATTTATTACAGCACAAAGCATGAAACACCTGGGTCAGTAGTGCCTTCAACATTGCTTAGCAGGAGCTGAGCTACATCACTGCATGTCTACAACAGTTCCTGTGCTGTGACTGTAACAGATGGGCACTCATAATAAAAACCATCCAGGAATAAAAGTGACACAGAATTTGCAACAAGAAGAACTGTTGATGTCAATTTAGCTTGTATTGGTTTTCAGTTAAGTTTACCGCTTTCTTAAATCCCAGCTACTATTCCACTTTTGACTAATAAAACAAAAGTTAACATTAGATGAGTTGATCCAAGTTTCACCGCTACTTCTCAAATGACATCAACTCATCCATCGTTGACTGTATTTTGTCATTGCTGCAACATCGAAACTGAGCGAATATCTGTGAGAAAATAGTTCACCGTCTTCTTAAGTATAACTTTTCCCTAAAACGTAGAAGGGGATTGACAGAACAAATCATATGTGCATCAAGAAGAGGCAATGCCTCTATCCATGAGGCTCCATTCAGATGGAACAAACGACGATCATCTAATTACAATAAGCGTTACCCTACCACTCCGCTGCAGTGGGCATTGTCTCCATGAAAAAGAGAAAAAGGATAAGCAGCTGAACAGTGACAGAAAACAAATTGAGCTATTCCTGTAGACAAAGAGTTGGCTTGAAGCAAACATGGACACCAGACAGCGTGGAACCTCGAGGCAAGGGTTCAGCTACTGTAAACTGTTGGCCAATTTCAGCATAACTCAAACTGTGACCATTCTCCATATAGTCCATAAGCCGAATGCATGCCAGTGGGCTCATCTGACAAATAAGTTCAAGATACAGCAATCAAGCAGAAGGCTCTTTTCCTCAGATGACAAAGGAATGTGAAATTTGTCAAAATGAGACAACCATCCAGTTTTCCACACAAGTTCATTACAAAAACATTGAATTTTTAAAAAATAAGGAGTCAGATGAGAAAAGAGTGATTTCTTAAAGATATGCACAGGGAAAGGACGAGTTAAATTAGTTTTAATACAGCGTAAGTTATAATTTGACACAGTTTTGCTAATGTACACACCCAGCAAAAAGCCAAACTGTCTCATCGTCACAAACTACACTGCAAGTACTAACTTTGAGGTGCAGTGAAAAAAGCACTTGTGCAAGGAAACCGCTGCAGCCTGTGACTAACTTTAATCATGTGATGCCAGGGAAAACAAATCTAATAGAAAACAAGCTCAAGTGATGTTTGAAAACATTACATCAATCTTGTTGTAGTGAAGTGAAACTTTTCCCCAAACAAACAAAAGCTCAGATATGCGTGGCAAATGTGTGCGAGTCAGACCGCATGAGAAGCGTGTTGCAGCATTAAATATGAAGCCACTGCAATTCTCCACTTCACCCCAGGGAGCAAACACCAACCTGTAGAGCATGTGTTCATCTGACACCGTCTGGAAGGAAAAGGATCCAGCCTTCTATCATATCACTGATAATTGCAATTATACTACAACTATTCAAACAAGCAAAAACACTGTCCACACTTGTCTTACATGGAGCACAAATATTTTGAACCGCAATCACACACAACTCGTATCTTGGAAGCACAAAGATAGAAGTGAACAAACCGAAAAAAGAGCTCTGATCGACAAACATTCACCCTAATTTTAGTTGGGTTTTTTTTAAAGCTATAATAAAATTATTTTCACTCAAGTTGATAAAATTTATTTATTTCATCTACAGATAGCTACTTTAAAAAAAAGTGGAAATCAGATTCACTGTAACTTAACAATTTTACATTTTGTTTATCAACTAATTATGGCACCATCCACAACACAACTTTCGGTTAACTGTATTAGAAATATGACAGCCCTGCCCTTCTCAGTTCCCCACCCTCCATTAAGATACAGGTTTCTCTCTCAACAATTGCGCACCTAGATCAACAACTCCCTAAACTTGAACTCACCAGATAAAAGACTCAGAATGCTATTTGAATACGTAAGCCAACCAAGAGTTTAGATCCCCCTCCCCAGGCTTCAAAATCAGAAAAGCTCATGTCCGTTGGCACAGGCTGAAATTCAAATTTTAAAGGCCAATGTGAGCGAATATAAAAATTGGAAAACCACGAAGGAGGCTGATACTGATGCCACAATCACATTTGTGTAATGGGTGATGAGACATGATGAGACCAATTGTGCTGTATATCTCGTCTGTCAGTACCTCGGGCTGTAATGTCAGGAACTTGACGCAACAAGCAACTTGCTACATAAAGCACAATTTTTTCCTTCCCGTTCTGTATACTTTACAGGCAAACTGCTTGCCTTCAATAATGAAAAGATGATAACGTGCAAGCAATTTGCCATTTCAAGCATTGTGTCCATTCTTTCATACTAAATAATTTTTTTCTTTTTTATTCACATTTCATTTCTTGCAAAATCTATCTGTACTGAGGACAAAAAGGAGAGGATAGTACATGCCATGCATAGGCCTAACATGCCACTACATTCATGCTATACGCAGATATCATGCACAATGCGTTATAAGGGAACATCATAGTTGCTCTTGCCCATCATTGTACCTCACCAGGAGGGAGATTGGCTCGGGATACCTTACTAATGCTGCATGCACCAAAATAAACTCAAGAGTTTTGAAGGTAACTTTGTCCACAGAAAAAAAATTACTGTACTGATTCATCATAGAAAATTCCCATTAACCTCATGATCAAGCTGGATGGTTTTTTTTTTATAAAAGTAAAGCTTTTTTGCACTAAAAAAAAATTGCTTAGTTCAAAGACTGTTAGGAAAGATACACCCCTTTGCAAATTTGATAAATGTGGGAGACGAGGAAAGAAATTACTTCCCAGTTTTCTAACAAGTCTGGAGATGGAAATTATTTCCTAACCCATTGACCTGAAAAAGAGACCGCAATCCACTAAATACTGGGTTTTGCTCTACGATACAGATTTAAAAGCAAAGCCTCAGGGAGCACACTACCTTCAAGGTAAACGGATAAACAGAAACCAAAGCATACCCAGCCAGGCTTGCTCTACTATTAGAATGCATATTGTTGGATATGAATTGAAAAGATTTTTTAGAGAGAAACATAGCCTTCACCTTGAGAGAAACTGAATTATTCATGCACACAGTGTTTCGAGGGATACCTGATATTTAAAACTTATTTTTACTCCAAATGTGTTACTTATTTGGGGAGCATGGACCCGCTATGCAGTGGTGTTGAGAAACCATTAGGTACTGCTATAGTTTCCAATTCACACAATTTGCAGATCTACCACACATTGTCAACTTGATCACTGCATCAATTTCCATTTCATTCTTTGGCTCTTAACAAGTAGTGAGATCGGGGAGTGGGGGTGGGTAGGTGGGAGTCATCTCAGGATTGTGTGCGGGGTGGTGGTGGGAGTGAGTAGGACCTTATAGTTTTCAAGTAGGTAACACGTGAGAGTAGAGCGCGCACTGAGCACGTTGTGTGTGCGTGCATATGTCGACGAGGGGGCCAGGGTGAGGCCGCAGACTTACGGTGTGGTGCGAAGAACGCAAATGGTATTTGTAAGGCCAAGAAGAGTTTGAGGATGTGTTGGCAGCGGCAGTGTTGGCGGAGGTCGAGAGGTAGCGCTTGTCCCCCGCCGCCATGCCGATCACGTTGAGATGGTGAGAGCCGTAATCCCCTGAAGACAGAGCGCCCGGGTAGCGCGACGCCGAGACACTAAGCACCAGGGTGGAAGAGATGAGGAAGTGAAACAGCATCTGGTTATCATGGGATCAGTGGAGGAGGGGGTCCACAGCTGTGGTCAGGGCAAAAAGACTACAATACCCAGGTCTCCACAACACTCATGATACTCTCTGCCTTCAGCTGTACCAGCTTGCAACACTATCAGCCAACGTGCACTTTCAAGAAATGCACCATAATCTAGTAGTCCTTACTTATAACAGCTTTTCTATTTTTTTTTTTGCTGTATGAAGTGTGCAAATATCTATTATTACTACAACTTCAAATCCGTAAACTTATCTCCCTAACCCACCATTTCTTTCAACACATGATGCCCTAGTTGTTAGTAGCGTACAAATATTTCATTATGACTAACTTTTTCCAAACTAATTCAAGTCAGCCTTTCCATATTTCCCTACCCTATAACTCTACAAACCGTTTCATATCAATCTCAATGTAAACAAATTTTCTCTCGGACTGATCTATACGAATTCTCCTTTCAATAAGTTCTCAATAGCGGTTTGCCTTCTTTTACACATTTTTTTTTTTATCCTTTTACCCCAAACATGCGTATTATTTCACATAGTCACAACATTTCTACTATAAATACAGAACCCCAATGCATGCTTATGTCTATCCAGTATATGAATGATGCCCAATGGCTGATGACAAACAACAATTATCATCAATAACACAAAATACGGTTAGATAATTTCTACTAACATCAACAAATCATCCTCAGTTACACAAAATAACGTTGTTTCTACCAGGTGACCAAGTGCTCTACCAAAGTATCCTATCTGTGCTCATCTTAGAGAGAGTGGTGGTAGGCACCTTCAGCACAACAAGTTGTAACATAATGGAAAGTATTTACATTGCGCTGAAGGCGTCACATTTAATCCAGTTGGTGTGAAATTTGGTAGGTGTATCTCTCATTTTGCCAATTTTTACAAGTTTCTTTGACAGTCACCTGGAATGTTCAATTTTAGTACTGGCTTGAAAGCTACACACTCCACAAACAATGAGTGCACAGATTTTAATTTGGTCAGTCACTATTTTAATGCAATATGCAAGCATGCAGGATGAATTAACCGATAATTGTCTGAATACTAAATTATTACTTCCCATTTCCATCTTAAATTAATCAGAGCTTCCGGTTACACCATTCCTAAATCTATCACACACTTCTTAATTCAAGAAAACACCAATAAGGTGACAACAAATAAAAAAAATCTGAAAAGCAACAAAAACCCATAAGCACAATCAAACAATATTTACCAATTAGACATCAAGGCCTATATAGAAAACATTGTCACTCTTAAAACTCAAATTCTTAATTCACATCAAGATGTGGAAAACTTTTTAAATACGAGTATGAGTAGTGCATCCAGCCCATTACTAATACTAGTGATATTCAAACCTATCACGACAGCATCTGTGAGCATTGCACACTAAATTTTTAAAAGCATCAATTGCACAATTTCACTTGCATGCTTGCTCCTGTACTGGTGTGGGAATGCTGAAATCCTTAGTCTTAGATCACACCAGGAGATTAATAACGGTAAGCTTAAATACTGCTTCGCTTTACCTCACTCTCCATACGACCCAACATCCCTGGTACCCCAGTTCTTGAACTTGTCCTTTTTTTTTCTAAATGTGAACACATCGCTTCTTCTCGGCAGATACATCATTTATTTGTTTGAATATCTGCGATTATTTATATAGATGTAACCGAAGTTTCAAACTTCTTGCAAACTTAAAATATTCCATCACACAATCAACTTTGCCACGAACAGAACTATTCACCTCTGTGTCAAGCTCTTAAATAAAAATGATAATAGATCTCTACTGACACCAAAATGCGTACGGACCTCATCAAGGTATAAAAAAAATGACTTTGTGAACAATGAAAATGTGAACAGCATAAAGAAAAGAATGGTGAGAACAATGATGAAAAGAACCACTAAGATATTTCTGGAACAAATATTGCCCATGCATAAGCTTCCAACTTTTTGCTCGGTATAACCTAAAGATATAGAAACAGGGTTCATAAGGATACTGTTCATATGAGCTTAAAAAACAGTTCCAGTTTTTCATTCTCATCAATCATCTAATTACAATAAAAACAGCCAATGACTAGATTTTAAGGTTTCTTGTTTGCAATGCTGTCCATTTTCCTTTCTAAATTAGGGGCATCTCCATCGTTAATATAAAATTCATACAGCAATTTAATCCGAAATAATTGTGACAAAATTACTGTGCCATAATAATCTCAATTGCAATACCGCACTACAAGGTATCCTACTAGGTGTACATTTACAAATCATGAATATCAAAACATTCAGCTAATTCTAAATACCCACTGTTCTGAACAAAAAGAAAACACCCAATACAATGTTGCAAAATAAAGTTTGGCAATCAAGCAACCAAAGCCAATATCTAAGTAAAAAAAAGTGTTTTGAAAATGAATTATTTCTCCATCAAAACAAAAGTTTCAAGTGCAAAGAAAAATGGTGTGGAAACCATTCACATCACTGCAAAAGTGAGAAGCTCTTTTAAAGCAGTGCTGTAATCCAATAGTCAATGCACACTGCCTTGTTTTCAACAAACAAAATAATGTTTTCCATTCCCTCCTGAAACAAGATTTCACACACAAAGCAAATAACAACTCAACTAGATCGCTCCAAGAAATCAAATGAGCATTGAATCGCGAAAACACTTCTTGTGAAATCAAATATGACACACGCATGCCATAATGCAGAAACAAATGGGACAAAACAAACTGAACAGAATTTCAAAATCTGTTGAAGCCATCTCAAGTTTGGCAAGTGAACAAAGAGAAGAGAGGAAGGGAGAAGGAAGGGACAACTCTCAACAGCAGCTTCAAAGAAACTTGGAACAAAAAACGTGAGTGCAGAACTAGAAGAACTGATAAGTCAGTGAGAAGATCAAAGCAAAGCTTGGTGCCTGTAGAGGCAACTTGCCCTGGCCTCCCTGCCACAACGGGTGGGTGGGTGGGTGGTGGGGTGGACTATCCATCCTCCAAATCCTCCAGGTATTCCTCAGTCCACAGGTCATAGTTCATGGGCGACTCCCTTCTACAGAGAACAGGTTTAGTTCTACCATTAATACACAAACACCAACACAACACGCACCTAGCTCATGGCCTGCTCATAAGAAGTAATCAACGAAGTCTATTGTCAAGTTAACTGTCAACAAATGCAAGCATTGAGCGCTGAGGCCATGTACTTATTTCAGTTTTCACCAAGAACTGGCTTTGTATTTGGCCTTTTGTATTTCTAAATATCAAAGGAGAAATAAAAAGAAGTAGCTACTCTTCAACAACTCAACATTTGCACTGCAAACACATCTTTCCCTTGTGTATATTCTTAGTAACCATTGGTTTTTTTTATTTCGCCACCTACTGCTGGTTCCAAATTGGTAGTAACAAGAAGGGAGTTCCGTAATGATTTCGTGGACAAAGGGACGCTGAGCAATTTATAAAGCAGTTACGCTTGTTCACATAAAAATTACTACAAAATAAAGTGCAACGATTGTCATGACTCCAGGCCCAGTAAAAGGTCATTAATGCTACGGTCTTGACCGTACCAACTTGTGAAATATAACAGTTGGAATTCAAATCTTTTTCCTGAGAACGGGAGATGGTAACAATATTTGTGAACTTCATGATGCAATATTGAGAGTTGGCAACTCTGGCTACATCATTACTGTAGAAAAGTAGTTGCACCATACAAAGCAAACAAAACTTTTTGTTCAGTAATAAACAATTTCATATAAATGGCTGACAGATTATCTGTTCTTCCTCTTTTCGTTCGAATAACAATAAATCTTAAGTAAGAATAGGCCACTATAGTAGTCATATAAGGTCACACATTTATATAACATCACCAAACAACAGTGACTTCTATGTAAGACAACCTCGACTAAAAGTAACAGTGGGCACAGATAAACATGGGCACATGCAGAGATCCAAGTCAAGACGGAAGTCCAATAATTATTCATGGAAACTACAGAACAAAATTCTAGAACAACAGTCTGCATGAGACAAATATCACCAAACACAACGAAACAAGGACAATCGGAGTTGTTAAGAAAAGTAAACCAATACGATCAAGTAAATCTATACATGTCAGGTTGCTGGAACAAAATCAGGAAGAATCCAACCCACAAAAATCACACCAAAGGTGAGGTATATATACACACAACTGAAGGGGTGAAGCCACAGAAGAATAAAGAAACAAAACTTTGCTAGGGAACCAAATATATCACATAAAGAGAATCGAGTAAAGAAAGGTAAATAAGGAGAACTTATAATAGTGGTGGTGGTGGAGAAGATATTACAAGACTTTCCACTGCACACAGCAGAGGCACAATCTAGTAGGAGTGAAAGAAGCACACAAACACACACACTTGTGTCGACACAAGTGCACAATAAGCTCAACCCCAGACGGAGCATGGAACAGCAAAAGGGGGGTCAAGGCCACTACTGTACCTGGAATTGCTGTTCTTCCGCAGGCTGTATGCTTGATGTTTTCTGGGCAAACAGAATATAGCACCAGCTGAAGAGACTCATGACAGACATTCCAACCATCAATGCTTCCTGATTGTCCCGGATTGACTAAGTACTAATTATCTTATCTCCTTTCATAAGGTGGGTACTGACTTTCTGGAAAAGTCTGCACGTTTTAGAGCATCCTCAAATTTCTGTCCTCTTCAAGCTATTAGAAGACTAAAATACTCAAATATAAATTAAGCCCCAGGAGAGGAAAATCAACCATGGAAAGTCATTAGACCACTCAAGCAGAGCCAAACATACAGGAATGACACATCCACAACAAAATCATATATTTCCGACAACGAATAACACTCTTTCAACATTTCCTCAGCCGTTCTCAAGAAGACTGAGCTATAAAGAGATAATAAGCCCAAGACTTTTTCAGTTTTCCCACTTCAGTGTCCATAGCTTTGAAAAATCTAAATGGCTTGCACAACACTAAAAAAAAACTCTGGTGGAGTCCAGCCTTTAGCTCATCATGTTGTCCAATATGTGTATAGCCTCTATATGCCTCTCGCACCTCCACTGTTCAGGAATCCTCTCAAAAATAAATAAGCGAATGTATCTTATTAGAGAGTTAACAATGTTCAACATAGACAAAAAGCTCATTGACTTATTTTACAATGCCACCATTGAAAGTGCCATCAGTTTCTGTTTGATCGCATGGGGTGGAAACACTGTAGAAAACGACAAGTCAAAATTAAACCGCATCATTCAAAAGGTCAATAAAATAACACCAATAAATTATCCTCTTTTAGATCAACTGTTTTCAAAATTATGTGAAAAGAAATTAAAAGCCATCATTGAAGACATAAACCACCATCTGTTCCACCAAATTAATGTGTCCTCGTTCAAATCGACTTCTATTTCCTAAAATAAACAGAGAACGCTACAGAAAGTCGTTTTTACCCAGCGCCATCAGGGTCACATCTGAGCCCTTTCCAATTCATTAGTGTACTGTTTAGAAATGTGTATATTTGTGTTGTTTTGCTTGACAATAATTTGTACATGTACTTTGTATCCATGTTGTAATTGTATTGATCTTGCTATTGTACCTGTCTGAATTGTATACCTGTGAAACCAAATTTCCCTTCTAGGACAATAAACGATACTTATCTTATCTTTATATCATGGATAATCTTTTTTGGTTTCAGAAGGCTGGCAGGTGATTCATCTCTGGTCTTGGATGGATGTAATGCACAGGTTT
Organism: Phyllaplysia taylori; assembly: GCA_032273245.1. Classification (NCBI taxonomy): domain Eukaryota; kingdom Metazoa; phylum Mollusca; class Gastropoda; order Aplysiida; family Aplysiidae; genus Phyllaplysia; species Phyllaplysia taylori. The sequence goes on along the minus strand of JAUKPP010242879.1, from coordinate 7,364 downwards.
TTATCAGCAACTATTACACGGTTTAAGTCAAAAACAGATTCCAAAAACCTCATATTAAGAGTAACTAGAAGTTGGATCAAAAGAAAATTTAAACAATTAGTGTGGTAGGAGGCTCATAATAATCTCACTGTATATTCTTTTCGACTTCAAAATTTAAGATTTTGCGTTATTAGACAATTGTAGCAACGACATGTATTAAAAGTATGAAAACAGACGATTTCATCCTGCAACCGTGAGAATGTGTGGACATTTTTCTCAGGAATCTCAAGCGTATAAGGGTGCAGCTATGTGTATCTGTGTGCAAAAGAAGACTAGCAAAGAAAAAGTAAATGTAAAGAGCACAGAATCAAAAGTTATGCTTTGCTTTTAGTGCATGGACTAAAATTAGGTCTACTAACTTTCCTTTGGTAATCCCAAGTGTACTACAAAGCACTATAAGTAATCAAGTTTTGATATCTGCACAACTACGAGAGGCATATAGAAGGTTGAGCCCAGGTCCTAAAATACAGATCCTGCTGGGAATCAAATGTATTGGATCTACAAGAAATCCTTTAGCAGCCATTACACTTGTACTCTCTTATTTAAGCAGCCCACACCTAAATAAAAAGTTAAACAGGTGTGTTGACACAAAACCACTTTCTTCTTTAACGCTCACTCAGCACCTCCAATTTCTAAAATATTGTATTTTGCAGAGCAAAAAGTGAAGGTCACAAATAGTGTGTCAGTACAAGTCTACTAAAGACTTTACCATACACTAAGGCAATCAAAAACTTTTTGAGAGTGCTGTACCCTCCTCATAACTAACACATTGGAGGATCCCTATTTTTCATGATGTGCAAAAAATCACTGAAGATCTTTTGTGTGTGCGTGTACTCATGTGAGGTAGTAAATAATACAAAAGAGAGTTGAAAGATGATTGCATTGCAAGAGAAGTCATCCAAAATGTCTCAGGTGTGTATACATAGATTAAAATTCCTGTAAGGGAAATGGTGAGCCTTGGCAACGTGCTGTGAGGTAAGAAAGGTCACTGGAGCAATCAAACATTCCAAAGATGAAATCAACAGGTTTGCAAGTCTTAGTTAGAAGAAAATAATGGTATATAATAATTTTCTGGCATTGACAAAAGATGGAACAGTGCACTCTTCATGCATAAAGTAAGCAGTGAGCCAATTCTGTCTAGAATCCATCCACAGCTCACCATAATCATGATGATCAAGTTGGGTAAAAGTATCATAATGGTACAAAAATAATACTGGTAAATGTTTTTATTATATGCTGAGTTGGTTCTTGGTGTTTAAAATCATCAAAACCTGCTTACAAAGTGAGGGGAACTGGCATCTGTAAGAGTCGAAATCATAGTGAAAGAGATACAACAGTATTCAAGATCATTAAATAGCAGCGTGTGACGGTACTGACAGCAAGAGAGGGGGAGTTTGAGAATTCATCGCAGGAGAGGATAGAGAGAGAGGAAGAGAGAGAGAGCAATATTTAATTTTGATCTGTGTGGTGCACCCACCTTTTACTGGTTGCAGTGGTGGTTGGTGGCCCATGGCGAGACACATGTCGCTTAGCAGCCAGCGTGGGACTGCTGGTATTGCTCAAGTTGTTGCTGCCTGCACTATGTGTGGCCACTTTGGAGGACTTGAGAGGGGAGATAACACCCTGGGCACTTTTACTGCCCATCTGCCGCGTAGGCTGGGTGGTGGAACGCTTGTGACCTTTGACCTCCTCATAACTAGTGAGCCACGGGGTGAGGAGTTGTCAGTGTGAGTGTGCAGTGGTGTAACACACACACAGACAGAGACACACCGTGGTGTAGGATGAGTCGTTAATGGAGGAAAGGGGAAATGGGTGCATGTGGGCCAGGAGAGAGAGGGAGGAAGGAGGGGAAGGAAAAGGGAGGGGGGTGCCACAAGGGGCGAAGGAGCCAAATGTCCAGTCAAGTTAGCATTTCGTCAGGGCATTCATGTTTACCAATGAGGGAGGGCAGCATGGGATTTCCAGCATTCGGATGGGCAAATGGACAAGGGAGGGAGAAGTTTTGGGGCAGATAGGATGTTGAAAGAGGGAGGGGAGGGGGTTTGCAAGGAAGGGGGTGGGGATGAGAGAGAGGAATAAAACAAATCAGTTGAGGAGTCACGCGCGGATGAAGAGAAATGCAAACAAATAAAACGGAACAAATCACTACTTAGATAACCAGTGTTCAAACCATCTACTGGTGCAAGCACAAGTTCCAAAGATTCAGATTACTATTCCACACAGCTACTTTGGTGCTTTCTACAATAAACGCATCTTTGTCTGAAATCAAATCATTCTATTCCTTTTCGTTCTCTGATAATCATTTTTTGTCGTAATCGAAGTCCAAAGAGTCTAATTTTTTGTTGCCTTTCCTTGCAAGAAATGCACTCCATTCCTCAGTAAAATACAATTGGGTTTTCATACATGATCTATGTCATTAAACAAACATAGATTCCAACTTTGGAAAGAAAGGCAGCCCAGCTGATCATCATCCCCTACCAACAGGAATTTCAGATACTTTCACTTGCCACTCAAAATATAACAGGTCTCAAGTCGTGAATCCACAACTTTACCCCAAATATGAATAAACTCTTATGAGATTTCATGAAACCCTAAATGAGGAAAAAGAAGTATTAAAAACTGAATGCTCACACAGGCATACAGGAGTAACAAACGAGGAAAAAAAAAAAGAAAAGAGAAGTCAGGACAACTCAGGATAGTGACTTGGCAACAAGCCAGACAGATTTATGAGGAGGTAAAAGGTCATTTAAAATAAAAATTATATCTCTAGAAACAAGTTTGAAGAAGTATTTTCTTAGTTTTCATGCCATCCTGTAGTTAAAAAATGTACTGCTACTACATTGTAAACTCTCTGATTGCTGAACATTTTAATCTTCAGAGTGACTTGGTTTATCAGAGTTAATAGTCCATGCATTCCACTTTAAAAAACCCACCAATACAGCATTGGCAAAACGGCACTTTAACCAGTCAACACATAAAATTATATCTATGAGGTACAAGTACTATTCTGGTGTGAAAATGAAAAGTATATGAAAACCAAGTCACTCACTGAAGAGGAATCTATACCTTGCTACTAGTTAAGTCAAATTCTGCATTCTTGGTGATGCTCTGCCCTCCCTGTGATGCATCTGATGTTATTTTCATGTTATTTTGCCCAAAGAGAGCGAGAGATCCTACTTACGCAATGGCGCCAGTGGTGGCAGACCGTGCATGTTTGCCCCTCAACAGCTTCAGCTGGTTCAGCTTGTCACCCTGTGTTTCCCCACCACTGCTTCTGGTTACTGGGCCTGAGTACAGTTGCTGCGGAAGACAATAAACAAATACATGTGCAAGGTTCTTGAACCACTTTTAAGCTTTGTTGGCTTGGTTGTGACACTAAAAATTCAAGAGGTTAAGAGGCTTGCTTGTCCTTGCTCTTCTAGATCAAACTACGCTAGAAGGGATTAAAAGCAAGTTAATATTTTACAAATGCTTCTGCAAGGCATCAATATACTAACTAACCATAAGTATACAAGAGGGCATGCTCAAGAAATTGACTTTTAATGAATATGCATGGTTAGCCACATGATATAACCTGCCTGCACGTGCCATGAAACACATTTTTCAGAACAAGTTTTCCATGTTTGAAACTGTACTGTTTTATATCTTCCCAACCACCTAAAAAATTACCAAAGAAGACATTAGGTGTGATAATTTATCTTCAATGCTCACATTATCATACAGGCTGCTCAACCGATTGTCATTCTCGACTGGATCATCAATGCGCATGTCGTCCACCCCGGAGAGAAGTTTTGACACAGAGCTCTGCCGCTCCCTCTTTGGTTTGCCATGCTGCTCCCTGTACCTGTCGCCCATGTTCCACAACCAGGCCTGCTTCCTGAAACAAGCAAACATCAAGATTTCTTACAACCAAGCGTGGGTCATGAAAAAACATTACAAATAAGAAACAGAACGTTTCCATAATCATGTTGTCATTACAATTTTTTTTTTGGGGGGGGGAGTTTTTGGTGCTTCCAATTCCTTGTTGTAAAGATTTGGTTTGGTTTTCGCTTAACGTCCTTTACAACACTGTAAGGTCATTTAAGGGACAGGCTACTTCGACCCTGCCTGTCAGGGCCAACCCCGACTGAGGCGGACATTGTTCCAGCAGAAGAACAGAGATATACTCGATCAAGCAAACTGCCCCACGCAGGCCCTGAACTCACGTCCTCTGCGTGATAGCCTTAGTGCCTAACCATTACACCGCAGATGCCGGTCAATGTAAATAGAGAACCACACCATCCTTTTTTTTGGCTAATACAGCCAAAGAAACTGGCACCTCGATTAATTAATAAGTTCTAACTAACCACCCTCTCTTCTTTATATTCTGACGGACTGTCTCTTCAGAGGACTAATTTCATAATGTAAACAACAGCAGAGAAAAATATAGAAAAAGAAAAAAACAGGAAATCATTTCCAGTTTTGATTGTCACTAATTTTCAAATGGTGAGTATGTGTTTTGAAACAGCAAGAGCAAATTAGACACAAAAAAATAGTAAATCAACTGACTCTTCCAAGAAGTTCTGCTGTGGCCCAATGACGGAGCCTGGCCGACAGATCCTACACCAAGCAATAGCCTCTGCGGCTGTGAACTTGAAGTGTTTCATCAGGTAGCAAGCAATCAGCGTGCCTGTCCTGCCAAGACCAGCTGGGAAAATGAAGATGTTTGGTTAGGTTAGGACATAAGCTGACTGGTTATGGCTATGAAACAAGTATGAATGAAGACTATCCATGTCCAATTCACCTGTATATATTCAAACCAGTCTAAAAACTTATTTTCCAACCTAGCCTTTACACTGAATGTCATTTTTTCCCAATCATCTCTTTCCATTGATTTTCAGTTAAGCTTGCAAAAAAAGTTTATGCCCCCTTAGCAAGCAAGACATAACACCTAATTACAGAGAAAATTTTTCAATGAATACCACAATAGATTTAAGTACAAGGCTGCGATGTCTTTTCCTTACATTTAAAAAAACAAACAAACAAACTTGAGAGCAATCCAGGTCTGATCCAGTCTCACCTTTGCAGTGCACCGCTATAGCACCCTCTGTGTTCTCTGAAAGATCTAGGAAAGCCTTGACAATGGATTCACTTGGGGAGCTTCCATCAATGAAGAACAGATCATGGTGGTCAAATCCACCATCTGTGAAGCGCCGGGCATCATAAATTTTTTTGTTGAGCCGAACAATGGCTGAGACATTGTGCTTGCGGAAGTAGGGGAAGTAGGCCTCGGGGGCGTGTAGAGGATAGCCTGGAGACATACAAATCAAGTATAAAGTAAATATTTTTTATACAATTAAACAATCATATTCTAAAAAGGCAGAGCTATACAGGGGTATCCTTACTTTTAAAAAAAAGTCCAATATAAGTACCAGGCACATAACAGTTTGCTATCAGACTTGGTACCACTTTTGTTGAATAAGGTCAAATGTCATCTTCTATCGATTATTAAAGATAGGAGCCAATTGTATGGCGAAGACCCAATTTTTAAAAATACCATTTTGCAATTGAATTGGGCCAAGTTTGCAGAATTTTTCATCTCTTTGAGATATTGAAATACAAATTGGAAAGAAAAGAGGGAACGGAAAGAAAAATAAATTAGCAAGGGGCTTCAGTTGCTTTTTCTTTTATCAATTAAAGAAATTCATCTTGAATGACCTGCTTACTTATAAACTCAAATTTTCAGCAAAAATACACAATTATTTACTCTTACTCCAACAGGATTATGAAGATGAGTAAAATAGAGCTTACAGAGCATTTGACGATTATGACAATAAAAATAATAGTAATAAATACTCAATACTTTTATTGTGGTCTCCCGTATGATGTTGAAAAGGTAATTTCTATTGTTTTTTAACCAAACCTATTCTTACAACTAAGCACAAGAATGCATTTTTTAAACTTTAAATTAGGTTAAGTAAAGTGGCCAGTGTTACATCAGAACAGATTTAGAATGATTTGGATGCTGAGCACATAAAAACTTGCAAAACTAAAAGAGCAGTAATTACTTCCTTGACTTCTCATAAATTTAATGGCAATGGTCAAAGACAATTTTCACTACTCCATATTATTTCTTTACTTGTACCAAAATAAGGTGGAAAGGGAATTGATACATCATATGTTTGAGTGCAAGAAAATTTTGGTGCATGATTTCTGGGGCTAATCCCTGACCATAAGATGTTTATACTAAGGAAAGATCAGATGATCAACATCAAGGGTAACCATCTTAACAGTACACCATACCAGCTGATTAGAGTAAAACTGAGACGAAGTAAGAAGAGAAATAAGTTCATAGAAGAATGGCAAGAGGCTTGAGGAGAGCCACAAGTGCACTAGGGTATAGCGCTACATTGCATACAACCAGCATGTGGAAGCAAGACAACAAATGGCAAACTTGACTATTCTGCTAAATAAAAGATTGACCAATGCCTATCTGTCTAATCTCTGCTCAGTAGATGGATTTCACATCTTCAAGATAAAAAGAATGGCAGTTATCACCCATGAAAGTCGTATTTTCATCATGAAAATTTACAATCAGTGACCCCTTTTCACATGAGTCTGACTAGTGTCTATGTGACATTACCCGAACTTCTTTGTTTTAGAACAGGTCTGTAAAGTAAACTGGTTTGATTTTAAAAATAACTCTGCATGTAAATATGTGGGCCACTTCTAAACAAAGGGAATGAAGAACATCTTCCTCGGTGCTCATTAATTACAGAATTCCAGTTGTCGCAAGGAAAATTGCAAATCTATGATATTGTTTCTTCTTAAAACACTTTAGGATTCGTGCAAGCATTATTTTCAACTCCTCCCTGACGGCAACTTTGAATACATTAACAAAAAATTCTTCACTGTGGTGAAAAGATGCACATAAAGGAATATCTTGAACAATGGATTAACTTGTTCATAAAAAAATATAGAAATTCTTTTTACCCAAGAACAAAACAAATAAAATCTACTGGATATCTGCTGGGGGTTAAAGATGCACAAGGACACAGCACTTCTCATGAAATATTGGGATGTGATGATGGGCAGTAATGGAAGATGGGCAATCAGCTTCCAAGCACTACTTCCAAGGCTAGAAATCTCCTTATCAAACATAAATATTCATCCTTTTGAACTACGTTCGAGTGAATAATATTTAGAGGGATACATGCTCTCAAAGAATGTGAAAACACGGGAGGTTGATGTCTCTGTTAAATCAAGACCCTAGACCAGTGGTTTTCAAACTTTTTTCGCCCACCGCCCCCTTTCTTACCCAGCCGAGTCCCAGCGCCCCCTACTCC
>JAUKPP010242868.1:0-13534 GCA_032273245.1 Phyllaplysia taylori | reverse complement strand
CATACAAATCATTATCATCACTATCATCATCCTGCATCACCTTTTGCAAAGCCTCAGCTGCTGTAAACACCGGCTTGTAACTCACCATGACTACGACAACACTTCTGCTGTTATTCCCGATAAAATAGAACTAAAAATAGCTTACTAGTCAAGGGAGGTTATTCTCATAGTCTTTGCAAAGTGTTTTTATACAGTGATGTTCCCTATACTAGGGGAATTCCCTATGAAACTTGATAACCCATAGGCCCGGCAAATTGACGGGCCTATGGCGCACAGGAAGCACAAGCAGGCCCGGCAATTTGATGGGTCAAGCAGGGAAGGGGTTAATAGAAGTTCGTTTTCTTTTGTTGCTGTAGTCTAGTGAAATCTTGAAAAACGGTAATATTATTATAATCTTTATTTTGCAATGCTCAAAGGCGGAGACCACTGTTTGGCAGGAAATTCTCTCTGATAATCTCTGAAACGTTTACATGATCATACCGAGTTGGATAGCTCTCACACACAACCACACACACACACACACACACACACAACAGCAACAAAATAATCACACACAGTCATTTATGCAACCACACACACACAACCACGCACACAGTCACACACACAACCACACACATGTAACCATGCACACAGTTACACACACAACCACACACACAATCACACATACAAACCCACACACAACCACACACACAAATAGAGATAAGCTCAGATTCATGTATTACATGTATTTGTAATCAGCTGTCTCATTAAAATCATCTCAAGCTGTTGCTACACGTGTATGTGTAAGTGGCGTCGGTAGTCTAGTGGTTAGACTGCCGGACTCATAATTGGAAGGTTGCGGGTTCGAATCCCAGCTCGGGCCCGACGTTGTGTTCTTGGGAAAGGCATTTTACACGAATTTTCCTCACTTTACCCAGGTGTGAATGGGTACCCGACAGCTAACGATCTCGTCAGTATGTTAGTGCTTTAGCGCCTGTAAAATGGCAGCTTGCACTGTGTGCTTCCTAGGAAGTTATGAAGGTTTCTGAATGACTTGGTCTGCTGGGGCAATAATGATTGTAAAACGCATAGAGCCTGATTTCGAGCGGGGAAATGCGCTATATAAATGCAATCTATTATTATTATTATTATTATTATTATTATGCTATTTCAGGACTCCAGTGGCTCGTCCAGTGTGAGCAGCGACTCCGGGGAGGATGACGACAGTGGTAACATTCCGTTTGACAGCCTGCACAGCTCGGACGAGGGCGTGGGTCAGTTAATCTTATACTCTTTGTTCTTTGGTGCTAAGTTTTTTTCACTGTTTGTTTTGTTGGGGTTTTTTTTTCACTTGCAACATTTCATTTGAGAGTTGCATGGTTTGGATGAGTGTTCAGGTAAGTTAATCTCATACTCTTTGTTCTTTGATACTAAGATTTCTTCCACTGGTTTTTCTTTTTTCTTCCCTTGTAACATGTCATGTGGGAGTTTGCACAGCTCAAACGAAGGAGTGGGTCAGTTAATCTCATGCTCTTTGTACTATGGTAGCCTACTAAGATTTTTTACAGGTTTTTTCTTCCCTTGTAACATGTCATGTGGGAGTTTGCACAGCTCAAACGAAGGGGTGGGTCAGTTAATCTCATGCTCTTTGTACTATGGGTAGCCTACTAAGATTTTTTTTCACTGTTTTTTTTCCTCTTGTAACATTTCATTTGAGAGTTTGTACAGCTTGGATGAGGGAGTGGGTCAGTTAATCTCATACTCTTTCTTCCTTGGTACTAAGATTTTTTTCGCTTTTTTTTTTTTTTTTTTTTTTTTTTTCCTTTGCAACATTTCATTTGAGAGTTTGCACAGTTCAGACGAGGGAGTAGGTCAGTCAATCTCAATCTCATACTCTTTCGTCTTTGTTACTATTTTTTTTTCTACTGGTTTATGTTATTTTTCCCTAGTAACATTCTGTTTGAAAGTTTGCGCAACTCACACACACACACTTTCGTTTACACACACATACCCTTTTTAAATCTTTTATTATTTTATCAAATGGATTTTCTGTTACACTTGCACCCCCCACACTCCACCTCAAGTCTTTCTTTGGACACAGCTACCATAGATCCCCCTCCCTCATCCCTCTAAAAACACCAAACCCACCTCTCTCCTTCCCCACCTCGATCTCTTATGTTTTTGTTTTTTCTAAAGTTTTGCTCAGTTCTTGTTTTTTTCTCCCTATTCCCAGGTTTAGTGACCAGTCCTGACCAAGAAGAGGCGCCAGAAGATCCTGTGGATGTTACCATGGTGACCGTAGTCTCGGACAAGACATCTTCTGCTCCTTCAGGTTTGTTCTTGGACTCTTACACATACCCGGTAGTAGTTTTGGATTAGTCACCCTTTAAGTAGTCTTAACTATTGTCCAAATCTAGGCTACCTCCTGGCACTGAAATAACCTTGCAGTGTTGATAGTGCTATCAAACCCTCAATAAAACAAACAAACAAAATGTTAGGTTAACATGTATGGAAACTCCAACACAAAACACAATTTCTTGCAGAAAACTTTTGGAGCATTTCCTCAAAATATAAGAATGTAAATTGCACAGTAGCATATCAATGAATCAGATAAAGAAAAGGGGAAAATAAGAAGCGAAACTCTTGACATAAAAAAATTTGATAAAAGTTAAATTTTTGTATCCTCAGGCGGAGACAAGCTGATTGTGTCTCGCCCTCGCCCACAGCAGAGCCCTGCTGCAGCAGCAGCACCTGTGGCGCCCCCTCGTGGGAAGAGGAGTAACCGGGCTAGTCCAAACGTGAGCCCAATGTCGACCCCGGACCTGGCAACTGCTCGCATCGCCCTGCAGTCGCAGCAGCCCCCGAAGCCTCTGCCGCGTGCGTCGAGCATGAAAACGGCCACGCCTGCGCCGCTACGTGCGACCGCCACCGTGCAGGATGCACCATTGATAAGATTTGAGTCGAGCGAGTCGGACGCGACAGATTCTGATATCTTTGATCCCCTTGCTGCGGCAAAGTCTCCGACCGCGACGAGCCCACAAGATTCATCCGAATCTGACCTCGGAGGTGGACAGCCGTTACAGAGGAACACAGGCTCTAGAAATTCTTTGACCCGCACGAAAGCTTTTCGGAGAGAGAGCTTGGGAAAACCTGTCAGGCTGGGATATCGCCAGGACACATCCCCGGACGCTCGTGACGACTCAACGGACAACAACGTGACCAGTTTTGACCCTCTGTCAGACTTGGCAGGGATATCTCTGTCCGACACGACAGCAGCGAAGACAACAGCAGCGAAGACGCCAGTGGCGACGGCGTCATTGACAGTGAACACAAGTATGGTAGGGAAGACGTCGGACCCTCTCGCCGCCCACTCTCCGAGACGCCAGAGCTCGGATTTACTCATGCACGAGTGGTCGCTCGCCTCACTGCCAAAAGCTCCGACAATCATTTTGCCGATCAGCGCACCACAACCGGGCTACACCTTCAGACAACCCAATGTGTTCCCGACAGCGCAGAGTATGAATGCTGCCCAGTGGTCCACAAATTCAACATCCGCTGCCGGTGTCTCACCACGCTTTTCCTCGACTTCTTATCAAAATGCTCGACTGTCGGGTGGTAACCCAATGAGTCAAAGCATTCCTGCCTCGCAACCAGGAGTCTATGCGGGACAGAAGACGGCTGGAGGATATCATCCAATGCAACAAACCCACAGCGCACCATTACAACCGAGTACAGCACAGAGCAAACCGTTACAACCGAGTCCAGCGCCGTTACAGCCAGTTATAAGCCAAACCCTGATGAGGCCCACCAGTCAACCAATGACTTCTAGTAATCCCAATAGGCTATCCAATAATCCAAACTATTTACGCTTTTCAAACCCACCATCGTCTTCCATGGGTCAAATGACTCAAAATGTTGCTCGAACAGGCCCATCGCCAGCCGCTTCCTCCGGCTCACCGTTTTATTCTGGTGGCTTCCGACATGTACAACCATCGGCTCAAGGTACGTTAGGAAATCCAGGAACTCGCCAGTTGACCTCCGGGCAGGGAAGTGCAACTTCTTCCCCACACAAATCGGGTGTTAACAAACTTCCAGACAATTTGTTCAGTGAGTTTTTGCCAAACTTCGGCAGTGCAGGCTCGGCCCAGAGTAACACACAGCAGAAAGACGCTGCGTCTGCCTCCCCTCAGAAAACAGCAACGGCCCAGGCCCCACCACCTCGGCCCCCACAACCTCAAAAGTGGACGACTTTTGACTGATGTGGATGTACCACTTTTGGGCTTTTTTCTGTGTGTAAAATTAGTCTTTATCCCCGGGGTTGAAAAACCCTGAGGGCTTCTACTATAATGCTTTACCGATAATGTTTAATGGCACAACCTTTTGGCTCTGATGTCAAAGCTTGGGATTTGTTGGCCCACTGTGCCCAGTCTTGGATTTAGAAGACTTCATTAACTACAGGCTACAGGCTCACTCTTATCTCTCTCTATTGAGTCAAGGTGCCGTATGCATGAAACTCAACACCAGGTAGGCCTATATCCCAGACCAAGGTGTAGAAATGCTGCATTCAATAGACAGGCCTTATTTACACGAGCTCACAAAATTGCTTGAAATGAAAATGAAAATGACGATTTTTTTTATCCCCGTTAGCAAATTATGGATACAACACTAACGTTACAAGTACACGAATACAATGTGCATACATTCACTCATATCACTTGTACCCATGCCATTGCTGGTCGCCACTATGCAGTGCCTGTGTGAGCTAGGGTTAACGTGTCTTGCTCAAGGATACACCACAGTGGTCACCCACGCAAAAGCTGCTATCACTCAGCATTGGTTTACAATTTTTGTGAACCAAAACTCACTAACCACTCGACCACTTGGCCCCCTTGCAAGCAAGGAGTGTTGAAGCACTGAAAAATACTCAAGTAGGCCTATTTCATGTTATCATAGACACTGTATTCTTATAGACGCTTCAGTCGCCGAAAAAAGTGTCCCCGTAAACTTAGAGCACCACCTGGTGCTTATATGGGGAATCTGAAATTTGCGTTCCTATTTTTCTGCACTTTGACTCTATTTTTATCAAGTGCTAACTTATAACAAGGACCGGAAGTTCTTTTCTACTATGAAAGACTTAACCCCACTTGGGTTGCGGGGAAAACCATTTGGGGAGAATTTTAAAAAAAATATTGGAAGAGTATGACGCTGGAAATAAACATTAGGGGGATTTACTTTTGTTCTTATAAAGTTGAAGAAAAGGTTACAATAGTTTTTACTGAAATAACAAATGATTTGACAATATTTGCCTGGCTCTAATTTACTATACACAAAGAGCCAGAAATGCTCTGCCCCACCACTACCGCCAGATGTCGCTGCTTTCCGGAAAGGACACTTTTTTAATATAGGTAAAGAGAAGAAGGAATAATCTGTATGGTACAGTATTTGAATTTGTGATGTTATCGCATTTACGCTTAGATTTAGATTGAATGTAGCATTTCTGCACCCTGATGTGGGTACACAAGTTGTAGAGTCTCTTGTATATCAGCCTCTGGACTTTCACTGCAGGGCTTCTCTTGGTTTTTTGTTTTACCCAACATGCGCATAGCAGTATACTGAGACAGGTACGCAAGATGTACAGTGGAAACCTGATATAACAGGGATGGTGGTACCAGAGAAAAAGTCTTTTTTATTTTTATATCAAATCTCTGTTAAATCAGAAATGCAAGGGAAGTAAGCATGTGTGGCCTAATCCAGGGGTATTTATTCATGGGTAGTTTCCCTTGCCACATGTACCAGCGAACAGGGGTTTTGGCCCTTCAGATTCATTCTGACAGAGTTAGGATATATCGAGCTTGAGTCAATCCTGTATTATTGATTCCAAAATTCTTGCTCTCTTTCTTACTTAATACACATTGTTTATGAGCCCTTGTCCCTGCTATAACCGTTTGGGCTCAATGAGGCCCTGTTGTTGCTGATAACTTTTAATAGAGACAAAGAGTAGGAAAAAATGGGGATTTAAAAAATCCGTTATTACCGGACCCCAGTTATTACCGGGCCTGTTGTATGGTTTCCACTGTACATCCTTTTTAACTTGAATGAGAAAGAAAGGTGCTGTGTTGTACTTCATGAGTTACTGGCGCCTCAGAGATTTCATATCATCCACGCCATGATAATGATATTAGTTACGGATTGCATTCTTATAGTGCATTTCCCTATCTGGCTCTATGCTTTTTACAGTCTATTATTTGGCCTTGACTTTCACAACATTCAAGAGGCTAAAACAGTCAAAGAATCTTGTGCCTCTATAAACAACTAACTTCACAACATTCATCAAGTTTTTGTCATGAAGGCAAAGTGTGAACTGTCCCTGTATGCATCACACCAGTGTAGGCTGCATAAGCATAAAGGCCACTTTCCATTATAATTAATGTGTTAGTGTGAATATTTGTTCAATTCTGAACTCTTATCGACCTGCTCAAATTTTTGTGAACTATCTTGGATTGTGGTGTTTTTGCTGTGCCTATCACGCAGAAGACCAGGGTTTGATCCTGCATGGGGACAAGCATCTGTGTCTTTCAGTTGGGATTCATCTCTCTCATGTCCCCAGGTTGGCCATGGCAGGCAGGGTCGAAATGGCCCAATTCTAAATGACCTTACTGTGTTGCAAGGGACATAGAACTAATAATAAACAAGCAAACATGCTTGGGTAGCACTGGCGCTTTGGTGTACTGGTTACACTCTTTGCCTATCATGTGGAAAACCCGAGTTTGATCCCGGTCGCGGACAATCTGCGTTTTTTTCTGCTGTGATTTTTTCCCCTCGGCCCGGGTTGGCCCTGACAGGCAGGGTTGAAATAGCCCGACTCTTAAATTACCTTACAGTGTTGCAAGGTATCTAAAACTAGAATTAGAATAGTAGAAGGAAGTAGCTAGTTATTTATAGAGGTGCGAGCCTCGGCTGCTTTAGCCTCTTCTTGCTTTGTTTTTTACTAATGAAACAAAACAATGATGGGTAGCCTATGCTGGTTTGGGCCATACAGGGGCTGGTATAGCCAGACAAGGCAAATGTTCCATATCACTGTAGGTCTGACTTAATCTTTTATCTGGAGGAATTCTTTGTAGCCATGTACACTTGAACTGTTGTCTGAAAATATTGTCACATGCCAGCGTAGTTCTCGTTTATCCCAACTCCAAATTTTTTGCCAGACAAAAGAGTGATTTGAACCCACTGGCTCAGAAGTAAACTGTCCCACATTTACTTGGCGAAAAATTTGGAGTTGGATAAACGAGAACTAGGCTGACATACATCCTAACTCTGAGAAACAAGCCCGTCACCAGTCAGGGGTAGTGGAAAATATTCAGGAAAGGAAGCTTTTTGGTAAATTTACTGAAATCCATAATTTTGATTTGCTCCCTCACTCTCATTAAGTTGGACCTGACATAGGCCTACTAATCTACAATTGAATGAGTGTATTTTTCCAAATCTGTATAGCCTGCGAAAAGTTCAGTAACATTTGTATTGATCAATTTTCATCCCTTAATGTTGAAAAATCCTCTCACTTTATACATTTTCTTAAGACGAAATATTTTATAGCTTTCACTGTCAACAGACTAATTAAATACAAGTTTAGGTGCGAGGCTTGTGAAATTCTCGTCAGCTGGAATTTGACTATTTGTGTATTTCTTATTCACTTTTTAGCTCAGCATGTGATGTCAACATTTAGGGTGGGCATAATCAAGGGGAACGGAATACTTCAGGTGAACTCGTTGAATTTGTACAAGTTTGTAAGAAACTTGTTAGAAGCTATGAAGCATGTAATATGACTATGCATTTTTCACGTGACCATTCAAAAACAAAGTGTTTTGGACATTAGATCCCACATTGTCATTTTTCAAATGGTTCATCTAGCCCCAGATTCGTTTTGTGGTGATGAGTGTAGTGCAGTGAGTTGTTCCTCGACCTCGTTCTCTAACCTCATCCAGTAATTGAAATAATCCAAAATAATCAACAGAGTGAAAGTTGCGTGCATAATCTTGCCTGATGTACCAACAAAAAATCATATTCACAATATGATTTGGATTATAATTGTATTTTTTTTTATTAATGAATGGGGTAATTTACTATGAACTAAAACAAAAAGGATGTGTATGAATTTTGTCATCATTGCCTTTCTCACCCTGGACCAGGGTATAGGCCACAAACAAACACTTTCCACTATTCTAGGCTAGTTTCTTAACGTTTATTCCTTGTCTTTCCGCTTCTCTGTACATCATTTTCTCTGACTCTTCTCCATAAATTTCATCATGCATTTTGTGAGACGTAAAAATAATGAGCAAATGTGTCTGAAACAAACCTTACTGTTTGAGCATTAAACTTGTGGAAGTACGCATTGTATCTACTTTTAGTAATATGTGTTTTAAAAAATCAACAACGCAACTGATCCTTAGAGATATTTGTGATTTTGTTTGTCAAAAGAGAAAATAAACATTGGTAAGAAAACGCCCATTAGTGTTTAAGGGTTTTCTGCGTGAACACAGGAAGCAGGCCTACTACATATAACATTGACTTGATTGTAGCAAGTGTTGCTATCAGCATCAGGTTTTCAGTCATTTTTGTTTTCACCTCCCTTTAAACTTTGCAAAAAATGGACACGATCATTTAGATAGTTACAAAGCTGCTATATGTTCCCATGTTTACTGCATACACTCTTCTTAGTCATGTTGTACAATGTGGTCATTTTTACTAAATGTTAAAAAAAAAACAAAGAAAAAAAGTAGAAAAAACCACAGGAGAGGGATTTTTAGAAGGAAAATAAAAAGATTAAAATTAAAGAGATAAATTCCACAGGCTACCAGTGACATTACTGGCATTGATAAGATTGTGGCTGTGGGCTTTCATTTTGCTTGTTTTTGTCACATCTGGAGTTGACCAAAAGTGAATTGTGTCGAGTCTGGTTTTTATCTTTAGATGGGAATGTCCTGCAAATCCTGCTCTTATTCTTAACAACTTGTTTATGTTGTTGCTGGTGGTGCACTTTTCGTGACATGGTGTTGTTTTTGTCACATGACCAGTACCTAGTGTTGTTGAGTGTTTCACCCCCTTTTCTTCCTGTTCTGGTTATTGTTATTGCTGTTGTGGTTGTTGATGTTGTTGCTGTCCATTGTATTACCCAATGGTGTTTTGTCATTTAATCCTCTCATCCTCTTGCAGTTGTTGTCATTGTTGTTTGTTTTTGTTGTTATTGTTATTGCTGTTGTAGTTGTTGCTGTCCATTGTATTGCCCAATGGTGTTTTGTCATTTAATCCTCTCATCCTCTTGCAGTTGTTGTTTTTGTTGTTGTTGTTGTTAGTTTTGTCACATGTCATTGTATTAGCCAATGATGTTAAATTAAATCATTTATTTCTTGTCGTCCTTTTGTTTATGTTGTTGTTGCTACATTATGCATTGTGTTCTTATTGGAATCACATGGATGTCATTGATTCCCCAGTGGCATTGAGTTGTTATTTTTCTTGAATCCGAGTATGTTGCTAGTCCATCATTACGCTGATTGTTTAGCAAAGAGGCGAATACCCCACTACAGTCCTTGTACTATTCATCTCTATGCAAAACAACCAACGATTAGGTAGGTGCATATTGACCGCCATCTCCCAATTCAATGCTCACCCCTAGGAATTTTACTGTGTTGTGTAAATTTATTTGAGAGGAAAGTAACTTATAATTTTCTGTTTCACTTTTTAATTGAGATTAAGAATGTCGCCTATTTCATGTGACAAGTTTTAACTTGTGAAATAGTATCTATATGATGTCATATATTACACAATGTTACATGATTTTATCTTGTGAAATACGCAAACACGTGATATTTGCTGTCGTCAGAAAGAGCTCAAAGCTTGCATCTGTACAGTTGCTTCAATTCATTGCTCTTCTCACAAAGGTGCGTATCGTCAAAATTTACATTTTTGAGTTATCCCCACTGTTGGATGATGTCAGCTACTCAGATCCACATTCTCCCAAAGCGGAGTAACGGTATCAATTATATAACTTTATCGTTGAAAAAAATAAAACTCACAGAGTTAATAGCAGTTTTCCGTTTTTTAACAGTAAAAAATTAAAGAGCTCCTAAAACTTTATCATGTTCTCCTGAAGTTTGCCGAAAATGTCGATACTCCCCTCTGTGAGATGGATGATGAATTATTACATGTTTATAACATATCATCAAGACAATTCCAGAATGGTTTAAGTCATTTTCAGGTCAATAAAGTCACAATGATTCATATGAGAGACGTGGTGAGCCCAGTGCTGTCTTGCGCTATCATGAAATTTTCGTGAGGAGAAATATGGCATGTTTTGTACTTCAGTCAGTGGTTTAACGTACATGACGTAAAGATTGTCCTTGCTCTATAAAGTCCTGATTGAGTGTGATCTGTGATCTACTTCGTAAAATATTCATACTGAACCCTTAAAGCCACATTTTCGCCTTGCAAAAATTGAGAGATAGTTAGAGATAGTATTGAGTTCAGGAAATAGTGGATCAGTAGACAGTTCAAGATAGCATTGAGTTCAGGAAATAGTGGATCAGTAGACAGTTCAAGATAGCATTGAGTTCAGGAAGTGGTGGATCAGAAGAGATAGTTCAAGATAGCATTGAGTTCAGGAAATAGTGGATCAGTAGAGATAGTTCAAAATAGCATTGAGTTCAGGAAATAGTGGATCAGTGGAGATAGTTCAATAATTGGTGGATCAGAAGAGATCGTTCAAAATAGCATTGAGTTCAGGAAATGATGGATCAGTAGAGACAGTTCAAGATAGCATTGAGTTCAGGAAATGGTGGATCAGTGTCCTTTAAGCCTGAATGTATGTCTTTGGCCATTCTGATGCTGTCATGAAGATTTTTTCCTTCTGTCTTGCCTTCTTTATATATTGCTTATCATGACAGTCGCAAATGTGTATTTGTTTTGTGATCCGTCCAAATGAGTCGTAAGTAGCAGATCCTAAAGTGGAGATAAAACCCTGCAAAGTCAGTGCTGGTGCTCAGAAGTAAATTTTTTGTCTATTGCAATACAGTCAAACCTGTCTAAGAGAAGTAAGACGACCACCCAATATCGAGAGAAAAGTCGTCGTTTTAGACACGTGGTCGTCTTAGACAGGGATAATAAGAAATGTTTTTTGGAAGTCTATGGAAAGTGGTCGTTTGTGCAGTTGGTCGCTTGAGCAGGTTCAACTGTAATTGCATTATCTAAAACTGGAACAGTTTTCTGATCTAAATGTTTTTATTTTAAGATGTATGTGGCAACTCGGTCAGCTTGTGACTTAAAATCTACCCACATTTGCTATATGACAACTGCCAACCACCAAGAACACAATGACCAATCGTAAAGCTTTTTTTCTCTCCTTTTCTGTCCTCACTTGGCTGTGTGCTTGGGTAACTTCAAACAATCAAATCTTAGCACCTAACCGAATGGGGTCTATTCACCCTTCCCTTCTTGTCACGTGATGCTCGAATAATCAACTTCCGCTTACTTTATAAACGTCGCATATATTAAAAACTACTTCCTTTCCCTCAAAACCACAAATTGCCGATATCAAGAATCATGTGTCTTGTCAAGAGGGTCCCAATATGTCAAGATGTTGGTGAAATTAATTTTTTTTTAACAAAAGAGGGGAAGAAGTGATTGAAACAAAAAACCCTGTATCGCAAGGATTCACAGAGCTAACACTTTTTCTTTTTCTTTTCCACAGAGTTCACTGTTCTGCCTAGTTGCTACGGGTATCATGTAACCGTTGTTAGGAAGGGTGAATAAACCCCATTATCACAATAATTTTTTCACCATTTTGGGTGATACCAATAACTCTACATAGCCAAAATGCAACTTTCGACTCATTTGGACTGATTACACGACATATATTACTTATCATGACAGTGACTAATTACGTGTATATGTATATATTGCATTGAGGTAATTATTGAAATTTTATGTTAAAATGTGGAGAAGCCGTTGGGTTTTTTAAATATTTTTTTTTTTTGGCTATGTTGTTTTGTTATCTATCATATTCCTTTGTGTCTGTATAACTGCAGATCTGTAGGTTTGATGTGCAGGTTTATTTTTTCTCTCTCCCCCCCCCCCCTCCTCTATTTCCTCCCCCCATCAGACAATATACCTCGGAGTCTAACTGCACATCATTTGGTTTGATGTACCTGTTCAGTTCTATCACTCTTTCTCTCTTTTTGCTCCTGTCTCTCTCTCACATTCTCTCTCCCTCGATTTTTTCTCCCTTTCTTCCCCCTCTTTCAACTTCCACCTTTGTTATATTTTCTTTCTGAAAACGACATTGTAGTGATGTTGATAGATGTATTGCAGTAATGAATAAACTTCACATTTGGAATGCAAACAATTAGGGTATTCTTCACTTATTATCATTAGTTTGGTTTGGTTTTGGCTTAACGTCCCTTGCAACACTGCAGTGTAAGCTCATTAAACTTAAGGGACGAGCTACTTCGACCCTGCCTGTCTGGGTCAACCTGGGCTGAAAGGGGCATTGTCCCACCAGAAAAACGTAGATATGCTCGGTAAAACAAACTGCCCATCGCGGGCCTCGAACTCATGTCCTCTGCGTGATAGGCGAAGCGTCTAGCTAGTGGTGGGCACTAATTGATATTGTCCAATATCGACTAAGAAAGCTCAGTACATGTATTAGTATAGATAAGTACTGATTAAGGATGATAAAGGGAAATAACAATATTTTACTAATTAAAAAGAAAGATTTAATGAGTTGTGTCCCTTTAACAATAATTCGCCATTTTTAATTCATTTTTAGTATACCTACAATGTCATGCGGTGTCATTTTTCCTTTTTTCTTTTGTTGTTGTGTGTTTTTTCCCTACTTTTCTTAGTATTTTTCTTTTAAACTCAGCCAAGATGCAACTGATTTTTGGGGGTTGACTTTGTACCCTTTTTTTCTCTTTCATTTCTTTCTTTATTTTGCATCAAAACAAAGCAGTAGCAACAATAACAGCAAAGCAAAACCAACATAAAAAAAATAATTTAAAAAGCAAGAGAGCGGCAATAATATTGTCACAAAAAGACATTCCAAAGCAATCAATTCTTTCAACCTTTTTGCAGGAAACAACATTTTGTCGACATCAAATAATCATAATCACTGCATTTATATAGCGCTTATCCCCGCTTGTAACCAAACCCGGACTGAGAGGCAAAAAATCCCAGCAGAAAAAAACCCAAATCGTCCGCGATCGGGGATCGAACCGGCTTCCGCATGACAGGCGAAGAGCCTAACCATTACACCACAGCCCAGGTACACATGCTGGGGAAGAGACAAAGAAATTTGAGCTTCTGTCAAACGGGCCATGGCATTAGGGCTGTGATGAAAAAATGTCACTTCTTTGACTTTTTAAAAAATGCTTTCCTCAAGTTCCAGGTCCTTGGAACGAGCATCGGTCACGACCAGAAACTGATGAAGCAGATGTGCCATGCAGGGAACACTCTGCCAGGGTAGCTTTCTCGGGGTCAGCTCTATGAGAGGGGGGGGGGGGGGGGG
>JAUKPP010242857.1:0-13534 GCA_032273245.1 Phyllaplysia taylori | reverse complement strand
ACACACACACACACACACACACACACACACACACACACACACACACACACACACACACACACACACACACACTATCTACCTCTCTCTCTCTCTCTCTCTCTGTCTCCCAAACTTATTTCTGTCTGTTTTTCTCACCCCGACCCTCCTTCCGACATGATAGGTAGACTCTGAGGAAACACAAACATAACGGAACCATTGTGTCTGCTTTGATTTGCCGTGAGCTATTTCTTAGCTACAAGCGGAACATAAGCAGAACTGAGGAGAGAATGAAGCCTATCTAAATGTCAAGAGTAAGAGTGCCATCCACAACTCGCTTTCCACTCACAGGCTAAGCCATCTGACATAGCCCCAAGTTGTTGATTTTCAGGCTATCAATCCGGCTTTCACTGCGGTGTCGGCCGAAAATAATCGTCCAGAATCCTTAGCCAAAACTTCCGGCTTTCTGATTAAGATTTTTACCTTTAAACAATACGTGAGTTTGAGCTCAGTGTTGGTTTGACCTAGCAGTACCTTCAAACAATTGTGAAGAGAATGTATGACATTTTTGGTATTAAATGGTTAGATAAAGGGACATATTTTACCGCTCAAAAATTGGAGATAGCACAACTTAGATCTTAAGCTTAAAAATAGATATAAGCTGCAGTATACAACTCCAGGCTGCTTCAACCCAGCTCTACTTACTGTCCTTCAAAATTTAAAAAGTGACATCTACTTTACATTTTAACTATAAATGTCCCAGAGGTAACTTTTTGATAACATTTAGAAATTGAATCATAAAACAGTTTTGAGTCGACACAGCTTTTACTCAACTCAGCTTGCGCACGCAGAAGCACGGAGAATGCCCAGAATGTAATTTGTTAGTGCGGTCCGTACATCGCCCTAGGCAAGTAAAGCAGACAGGTAAATTGCGGAGGTGTTGGAAATCCGAATAAAGCATCCGTTTATCAATTTGTTTAAAGAGGAATAATGAATCGAGAAACAGACTCTAAACTTGCAAATGACCTTCAAGTCGAAATCTAACTCCTAATCTCTTTCGAGTCTATATACCAAAATCAGACAATGACCTGAGGGTTATCGTTGGGTGAGCAGTATTGTGCCAGCCTATAGATGAGGAGGTCCTGGGATCGAATCTGGGAGGTTCATGGGGAATTTTTCGGAGTTTTCACGGCTCCGACCCCCGTCCTATCAGAAATGGACGTAAGCTTCGGAAGTCCCGCCTCTTAAATGACTTAACAGTGTTGTATGGGGCGTTAAAAAAACACCCAACCCAACAAACAATAGCCTGGTAGTCGAATTCAAACTACGAAATTTCTTTCTAGCTTTCTTACATTACGAAGGTACCATCTTCATATAATTTTTGTAACACATTTTCACAGCGATGCTGATCCATTCTTTCACAAATCGCTTCAAGAGTTGGATTTTTAGTTGTTTTCGACGTCTGAAATTAGTAAATAAGTCAAAGTCTGAATCTGAGCAGTTCTCTAAGAACAAAAAATACCAACTCCCGCAGAAATGTATTGTGTAATTGTGGAAAAGTGTTACGAATTTACATAAATTAAACTTAGTCTTCCATACAGAAGACGATTCCTCGAGGCCCAAAGTTGGGCAGTTCACTTGATCGAGTCTATGTCCATCTTTCTGCAGGGACAGTGTTCCCCTCGCCCCAGGTTGGCAGGGCCGAATGAGCTCGTGCCTTGTTGCAAGGCTAAAAACTAAATCAAACAAATAATTACACCTACTTATCCGGATGTTCTTTAAACGACTCATTGCCTTGCCCAAGGTATCGGACGTCATGTAAAACCCCGATGCCATGGCATTGTTTCCGCGAAGCTGTTTATGTAAACAAATGAGTCTATTTCTGGGTTATCACGGGCATCGATAACCATAGACTCCATAGCCAAGCCCTAATTGTGAGAGAAGAGCGCCACTGTCTCGTGTTAATAGGTGACAGGCTTGGCTGATTGTTGCCTAATGTCCCTAACCATTGATTCAAGATGAGAGGCCTAAAGGCGTGTTCAAAGTTCTCTATCCCACCTCACATCACCCCAAACCCGGACACACCAGTGCACACAATACGATTTCCTGGGGAAAACATAAACTCCTCGTCCGCATAATAATAATATTCACTTGTTTTGCTTGTTTCAGCATGTAATGTAATCGATTTAATAAAACAAGACGACCATGGTCCCATTGCAAGCTTGGCATTGACACCTACTTACTGTGGCACCAGACAGCGACTAAAAGATCATACCAGCGCTGTGGTGGAATGGTTAGGTGCTTCGCCTATCACGCAGAGGACGTGAGTCGAGGCCCGCATGGGGCAGTTTGTTTGATCGAGTACATCTCCGTTTTTCTGCTAGGACAATGTCCCTCTCAGCCCTGGTTGGCCCTGATAGGCAGGGTCGATGTAGCCCGTCTCTTAAATGACCTTATAGTGTTGCAAGGGACGTTAAGCCAAAACCAACCCAAACCAATCGAAGATCATTAAGCCTATCAATTCCATAATACGCGTATTGTACACACGATATGATGCATTTCCCTTGCACAGCAGCTCTTTACCGAAAAAAGAAACCTACACCACTTCACGCTAAGGACTAGCCTTTAACCTTTCCAGAGCCTAGAAGCACGTGGCAAAGCAAAAGTAGCCTACTGGGGGAATCGTGTTCTCAGTTTTTGGCCTTCATCGTGAGCAAGAACTCAATGAGTCTTCTCTAACGACCTGCATGCATCAATCATCCTCAATTTATTTCCTATGAAGAACTTTGCATACGAAGATAGCTTACCGGCGCTGTGATGTAAAGGTTAGGCTCTTCGTCTGTCATGCGGAAGACCCCGGTTCGATCCCGAGCGTGGACGATTTGGGGGGTTTTCTGCTGGGATTTTTCCAATCTCAGCCTGGGTTGGCCTTGACAGGCAGGATCGAAGTAGCCCGTCTCTTAAATAACCTTAGCCTACAGTGTTGTAGGGGACGTAAATCTGGTAACAAAACCAAAATAGCTTATAGGAAGCGCACTATTCGGCTGCGCAGCCTCTCTGGGATGGATCTCTATGTGCGCACCCGATCCTATATCACTTTCACCGCCCCCTCTCACCCCCGCCCCCAGGGAGCCCACCTTAAGTGGCATCGCTACTACTCACTATCGTCTACAATCGTGTTGTTCTCATCTTGGGTGGTACATTCGTGGACTCAGGACCTCGGGTCAGTAAAGGTCAGATCTAGGATAAAGAAAAATCTTATTTTTTCACTTGCTATTTCTGGTAGGTGGTGGAAGAAAGGTTTAGAGGTCACTAGTAGGATCTTTCAGATGCCTTGAGGGTCAATGACTCAGAAACCGTGATCTTGCTACTATCATAAAATTTCTGCAGGGCAAAAAAAAAGTTGCACAAAATCCGTTTGGGAAAGAAAATCATCGCACATTCATCTCATAAAAGATAAGAGAGAAAGAGAAAGGAAGGCAGCGGTCAGCTGGAGATATATTTAGAACCTGTGGTGTAGAGAAATATGGGGAAAAGAACGAAAACGAGCCTGATTGCATTAATCTGTTGACTTGACATCAATCTTTTAGTTATATAAAGGTACTCTTAGCACAATTTTATTGAACTATCTCTCAATTAAAGCCATCGTATAATAAATGAAATTATATACAAGTCATTCGAAAAGATCTCTGAAAGTGAATGAAGTAAGCTCCAACTGATTTGGGTTTAAAACAAAACAAAGGAAATCCTACTTCAAGCTGAGGGTTATAAAACAGCAACAAACAACAAAACAAAACAAAAGACAAACAAATGAAAAAGAAGATCGGCTGCGATTCATCGGGATGGTTGACGTTTTCCCATAGGATTTCTTGGCAGTGTGGTGAGGATAATATGTATTTGTCAGCAATGACTGAATTACAATATCGTTACATTATCGTGCTTTGTTAACGTAGCATGGGATTGAGCTGTGAGTTAACATGGAAGTGTCTTGATCACTCATATTAACTAGTAAATCTGCTACGTTTGCCTATAAAACGTACAATTCGGAAGTCCCGCTTCTATAGAAATAGTGTTTCAAGGACGCTAAAACGAATACTAACCAATATCTCTCACTCTCTCTCAATAACACTCTCAGTCTCTATACCTCTCTCTATATATATAACTCTCCCTTCTCTCTCTCTCTCTCTCTCTCTGTCTCTCTCTCTCTCTCTCTCTCTCTCTCTCTCTCTCTTTCTCTCAATCTATATGTAGTTCTCACCTCCCATTCGCGTTGCATAATATTACCCATAAAAACGAATTATTTTAGCTTATCTTCTGCAAAAACGGCTCCGGCAGATTCTACCATACATGTATTTATACATAATGCAGTGTGAATATCCGTGACCTGGTTCCCTCCTGACCTTTCTCCGCACATCAACACATTCCTCTGCGGTCAGCTCTTACATTTAGACTGAAGAACAAGGAAACAACCAGACAACCAAATATGACAGCTTTCATTAAATTGGAATCTTGCGCCTCCACGCTTATGTCTGACATAACATAATGAAAGTCCCCTTTTTGGTTCGAAATTTTTACCAGTTCTCTGTCGTTTGCAACACTAAGGCGGAGTGTCCACTGGCGTGTTTTGTCCGTTGCAGGCCAGGCTCATCTATATGATATATACATATGAGCCTGGCCTGCGGCTGACAAAACATGTCAGTGGACGCTCCGCCTAAAAGGCATTAGATGCTCTTCTGCACGTTGGATTGGACATGGGTGCTCAGCGTGATAGACGAAGAGCCTAACCGTTACAGTACAGACGCCTTTAAGCTGTAATTATGACTCTAATCAGGAAGCATATTCAAAAAGACATATTTCTCACATCATTTTTTTCTCTAGTCGATAAGTATCCATTCTCTCATAAGAAAAAAGAGGAGAGAACTATGATAAAAAGAAACCAATTGTGATAGGAAATTCTAACATCTTCATCTTGGCTAACAAAATGTACTACCACAGAAAGGTTTTTCGGAGTCTAGGTTTTCTATTATTGTGTTTGCTTTTAACGTCTTTTAGCTAGGTTTCTTTTTCTCTTTTGTTTTTTTCTGCTGCGTTTGGTTGGGTTAGGTTTGGTTACCAGTTTTACGTCCCCTGCAACACTGTAAGGTCATTTAAGAGACGGGCTACTTCGACCCTGCCTTTCAGGGCCAACCCGGCGCCTCTATAAATAACCCACTCCTTACTACTACACTATAGCTCTAGCGTCCTCCCTGGCTCTCAAATGGCCTTACGAAGTCGATGGCCCTGTAAAGTACTTCTTTTCCTATCTTCGTCATGTTCAATGTACCACGACATGATACCAAAGTCTACCTCCCGTCCCGGAGGTTGAAGAGCATTAAACTTTAATGTGGCCGTGTGTCCTCCTTTCACAGTTTTCTGGACGTAGCTGTTGTCCACGTAGCTGTTGTCCGAATCTGCTCCTTGCACTAAAGTGACCCTGTTGTGTAGAGAGTGCGGTAAATTAACTCTCAGTGAATAAAATCTACCTGCCATCAACTAATCTACCAGACTCCCTACCAAAATAAATAGCAGTGAAGTAATACGGCAGTGTCTCTTCCTACCTACTTACTTACTTACCAATCCATCTACTACTTAGTTAATGGCACAGTGCGCTGCAAAGCCATAACTACACCTTTCTTTAGGTATTAATTGATGCGTCTCTTTCCTTCTCTCTCCCCTCTCTCTCTCTCTATCTCTCTCTCTTTCTCTCTCTCTATCTATCTCGCTCTTTCTCTATTTCAATCTCTCTTTCTATTTCTCCTTGTACTTCTATCCTCTCCCTCTCTCTCTCTCTCTCTCTCTCTCTCTCTCTCTCTCTTAGGTCTCCCCTGCCTCCTCCCATGCCATCTCTCACCCCTCCATACCCTTATCTCTCACCCCTCCATACCCTTTCTCTCTCTCTTTCATAATTTTCTTTCTTTCTGTCTGTCTGTCTGTCTGTCTGTCTGTCTGTCTGTCTGTCTGTCTGTCTGTCTGTCTGTCTGTCTGTCTCTCTCTCTCTCTTCCCTCTTTCCTCGGCATCTCTCACCCCTCTACAAATCGGTGCACTTAGCCCCGTGTTTACTTACAGCAACGTAATGACAAGCCCAACACCCATCAAATTCCAGGCCAGTGAGAGATGAAGAGATTGACGGCATGTGCTGAATGCTTTATCCCCCAGATCGCTGTGAGAACTTCCCTATGTTTATGACACCCTTCTGACCATCTCCTGGGCGTAAACAGGTCCATTTGTGAGGTTGTAAAAGCCGCCAAACTTCCGGTCCTTTTGCCGTATTTACATGTGATAATATACACATTCATTTATCGTATGGCCCTGCCGCTAAAGTGTTAATGTAGGTTATGGTTTTCTAAGCGAAAGTTTCCATATTTATGAATGTTATTCACATGTGTCTTGTACTACTATAACTTTAATGTTGACATTAGTTATGGTTTTTCTTAGAAAAATAGGAAAGTCGACGGAAAGTTGAGCCATTAAACATTTTCTTTGATCGTAGCCGCCGCTTGAGCAGATATATTTGAAACTGAAATACGCATTTCATATAGACACCCAGTATATAAGGGCATTGACACGGACAACTCTCACTCCGGCGCTTATTCGGTTCAAACTAGTCGCATTCCCGCCCTTTGGGATAAAAAGCATTCCACTTCCAGTGCAAAAAAGTTCTCAAAGCATTCAATCATGTCTATACGAAAATATAAGTTAACGTTGATATCGTAGGCCTTTAGCCTGCTGAGGTATTAATTGGCCATGCTTATTTGAAAAAAGGATGTTTAGAATAATATGGAATGTTATTTTAACGCCTTATGAATCCAAAGAAAGATTAAAAGAATTTGTATTTATTGTTTTGCTTCTGATATCAGCCCCGCCTTTTGAAGCAATCGTTGTAACGATGTCCCATTCTTTGAAATGACCTTGTAGCGGTTAATATCTCTATACATTTACTGTGAACAGTCAAACGACATGATAAAAAATAGGTAATACCAGTTTATCATGCTAATCCTAATCTAATTGGGGACTTTATTTAACGCTGCATCACCATTTTTTAAAAAAAGTTAATTGCTTATAGAGGCGCCAACATCTTTTGCTTTTTTGGCCTAGCCAACTATTTATTTTTCCACGTTGGTGCCTGTCTCCAAAAGTGAAATAATTTCTAGAAGTTTCGAGAACTTCCCTACAGTTGAAACCTCTCAAACTCGCCGGCCGTACTAGTGGTATCCTCAGAGAAAAGTCACGCAAAAACCTGTCCGTCATTGGGATCAAAACCTCAAAGATTTCTCTCGCATCTTTTCATAACCATCAGACCGAAATTAAGGAGCCATGGGGGAGCGCTAGGCAATTACCCAGCAGCCCGAGCCCTAAGAGGGCATCCGCTTCCTGGAACAGCACTTCAAAGTAGAGGTAGGAAAATATCCGGATATCTTGGTTATAATATTCCATTTCTCGGATCGATATCATACGGAGCTTAGCTGGAGCTTACAGTACGTTTCAAAATGTTTGGATACCTCAGGTCGTATGGGTAGGAATTTGAAGTTGTTTACATTATAGTGTCCCAACACTTAAGGACTGTAGATTGTAAAGCGCATTGAACAAGTAATTGGAATATGGGTTATATAAATGCAATGCAGTATCCATTATTATCAACACTTAAGGACTGTTTACTCAATCAGTTCTTAAGAACTTTGACAGCTACTACACAAGTAATGTGGAAATAATTCAGAGAAAAGATTCAGCGATCGATTCGCTAAAATTCACACACGGTGTGCAGAGTCCTTTAATCTAAACTACCGCCTATGGACTCACAATTCGTGAGTAAAAAACAAAATCTCGTGGAAGAGGGACACTTAGGCGTAGCGTCCACTGACCTGTTTTGTCGGTTACAGGCCAGGCTCATATGCATATATCATATAGATGAGCCTGGCCTGCAACTGACAAAACAGGTCAGTGGACGCTCCGCCTCACGGCCTAAGACAATATATTGTGGACTTAGCTACAAAAACACAACTACAACTATCTGTTCCTTCTTCAATTTTACAGTGTGGCTTATCTTTTTTTTCTTGTGTGGGTTATAGGCAAGCTTACTGTAAACAGTAAATAATATCATTAAAAATTCTTACAAAGTTTATTTGATTGACAAAATTGAAAGTTAAAAAGCCATCCAAAAAGTATTTTCATAATGTCGGCGATATACATGACCATCAGTCAAAATCTGGTTACAGTTGAATACGCAATTACAGAGAAATCTTGCTTCAAACGCGTGCACGACTTTTGGAGCGGATTATAATGAACTTCTAAATGATAAGGCTTTTCTTTGGGGCGAAGTGGGCGTGGGGAGGGTGGTCCAAATTCGGCCTCTTCACTGTTTTTCCTGTCAACTTGACCTTGGCCACAAAATTTGTCACTATCCGTTTCTCACTTGTATTTCAACTTCCGGTTAACTTTTTCTTTAAACAGTTGGTTTCGCAGTCGGGATTTAACCATTATATCTGAAGTCAAAATGTTTTTTAAGTGGAAACATACCTTCCCTCACAGAAACGTGATATTGAATCGAATAATCGAGTCTTGCATATACGAAACCAAACTATTCGCACTTTGTGGCTCGACTCTTCGTCAAGGATCACTTCAAAGTCAGAGAGTGAGAAAAGAGAAAGTACCCAGGCCCTTTTTTATAACCCCACCTCCAGTGAGAATATTTTAGGCTACTCGCCGCTCATTAATATGATGCCTATAATGAACTTTAAAGTGGCTCCAGTAACTCGAAAGTAAGAACCCCGTCAGTCGTGTAATAAGCTTTTCACCAATCCCGTAAAGGACGGGTGTTCGAGGCCCATGTGGGGCAGGATCTTAATCAAGCATCTCCATAATTTCTCAACTGGGATATTATGTGGCTCTACCAACACAATTCGTTGATTATTTAGCAAAGAGGCAAATGCCCCCACTACAGTCCGTGTACTATACACCCTTAATAAAACAAGCAAGGAATTGTCAAGAACTGACCCTCCCAGAGCAGGTTTAAGTACCCTGCCTCTCAGTTGACCTATTGGTGTTTCAAGGGGAGCAAATACAAAACAAACACTAACGACGATGGTGAATGGAGACCGCCTTGTAAATTTACAACGCCAGTATGAGTACTGAATGCACTGGATAGTTTGTAGCCATTAATAAGCTTTAAAGTTAAAGTGGTTCGCGAATCTCAAGGTTGAGGTAGGAAGGCTACTGTTTTATGCAGATTAACATGAATTCGCTTTACAACCATTTCTCGTATCGGACGAACTTTCCTTATGCAAATGGAAATAAAATCTTCAAAATCTAGGTTCTGTTATTGAAGAGGAGTTTTTTTACATACAAAATTAATTCTGTTTCCTTCAATTACTGTTTCAACAGATTTTTATTTTGAGCTATTTCAGTCAAACCAGATAATATTTAAAAACATTAAATCAGTTAAGGAACAATAACTTCGTTTCTAGCTTTCATGTTTCTACTAGCAAAGAGGAAAACAACCACAGGCATACACATTGATGGAGAGAGACTGATATTGCAGAAGTCTTCTGATAAATAGCCTAGAGAGGCAGTAACGCATAGTGCTGTACAAAAAATACAGTGATAGAAAGAGAGAGAGAGAGAGAGAGAGAGAGAGAGTGACATTGCACAAGTCTTCTGATAAATAGGCTAGAGAGGCAGAAATGCGTAGCGCTGTACACAAAATACAGTGAGAGGGGAAAAAGAGAGAAAGAGAGAGAGAGAGAGAGAGAGAGAGAGAGAGAGAGAGAGAGAGAGAAAGCAAAAAGTCGAAGAGTAAGGGACAGGATGTGTATACGTGCGTGGTGTATCGCTTGGTATAAATGTTATGTAATGTGAGTCAGTGGTGTTATCAATGTAGTCACCTCTTAGTACTTTTTGCTGTAGAACTACGTAAACCATTTCGTCTGACAAGACTGGAGGCAATAAAACCTAGACCTACAATTTCCAAACACGCTTTAAAGCATTTATGGCATAGAAATAAACTAACGTCTAAAAGCACCGTCTATTACGTTCCATTATTTAATTATCAGTTGTTAGACTAGAGCGGTTACACGCGGAATGAGAAAATTCGTTTGTTCAAATCATGTCAAAAGATGCATGAAGCCGTTCCAGACTTTACTAACCAAAGACAGATTATTTATTGAATGAAAAACTGTTATCGCTCTATCTTACCTAACTGCTTTGGGGAGTTTGGAGGAATATTAGCCTGGATAGTATATTATCCGTTTTGGCTTCTTTTCCTACCGATACAAATCTATATTTGGTAAAGTAGATTACGAAAATGAAGGATTGAGTTGTAACGATGCATTTCCAGATTTTGAAGTTAACCAAGTCCCGTTGAAAAGCATTATCCTTGTTTGTTTGTTTGTTTGTTTTGAATTCATTAACAATTTAATTAAACTATATATTAAACCATGTTTTGTATTTAAAAAAATTGATTATTGTAGGCGAGCATACTGGTAAAGTTTGTGAGTTCTTTCACTCTATATTTCGACTTCAGAAACAGGAGCACCAATTTTTCAGAAAACGCTTTTGGAATAATTTATTGACTGTACCTGTCATTCTCGCCAATATCAAACAGAAATTTAGCTAAGTACTATATTCATTTGTTCTGATTCAACAAACAGGAACATTTATTTATTCGGAGTTTCCTCTTCGACCCCGCCGATCGGTCGCCCTGATATTGAACATAGCCCAGATTTCCCCTCCGTGTCAAGACGAGTTGGCAATTACTTTGTATAAGTTCACAGACCAAAGGGTGAGCCAGACGGCTACAGGATCTGTATACTCTCCACACTGCACGCGCCTGGTTGGCCCAAACACCGCGCTCACCTAGAGGTATAACGGTAAAACAGCTACACTGTTTCCAGTTAATGTATACATGGACATACCTTGAGATGTTGTTAGACTCTATGCCCTCCTGCTTTCCGCACCCCTTTCCTAGTTCTCCGTATTTCTTTATCGTACCTTTGTCAATCGGTCTATCCATGTGTATGTCTCATCTTTTTTTGTCTATTCTCTTTGTTTATCTATCTATAAAGTCTTCTCCTTCATCTATCAATCTATTTGTCTGTCTGTCTGTCTGTCTGTCTGTCTGTCTGTCTGTCTGTCTAAATTTTTGTTTCTCTGCCTGTCTCCCTACCTGTCTATCTATCTGTATATCTCTCTATTTATCTAACAACAAAAATCACCTCTTTAGCCCTGACAAGATCTAAAAGCTTCGAAATGACAACGAAGCCTCAGCTGACCAATCATGCTTTTCTGTGGATTTTGGTTACCCCTCACCCCTTGTAACACCAAAAGGTCATTTCAGATGCGGACTACCTTGACCCTGGCATCAGGGAAAATTTTGGCTGAGCGGAAAACAACATCAAAACAGAGTTAAGAAATCGCTCGTCTAATTCGGGATGGAGCTTCTGCTCTCTATGGAATATTTCAAAATAGTTTGGTTTGATTTTGGCTTAGCGTTCCTTGCAACACTGTAAGGTCATTTAAGAGACGGGCAACTTCGACCCTGCCTCTCAGGACCAACCCGGGCTGAGAGGGACCTTGTCCCAGTGGGAAAAACGGAGATATACTCAATCAAACAAACTGCCCCACGTGGGCCTCGAACTCACGTCCTCTGCGTGATAGGCGAAGCGCCTAACCATATCACCACAGGCGCCGATCTCTATGGGATAGTTCAATATCCAAACCAACCACACGCCAAGGAAGGAAATAACGTTTCCATGCTCACCCGGGTAAATTAATATTATGTTATTAATTGTTTTTTAAAAAGGAAACAAACCAAACACTAACAATTTAACCGGCGTAGCCTGATCCTCCTACAGTATTTGTGTGGCTTTTATCCCTATATTAGAAGTCCTTGCTCTAAAATTACATCGCAGTTTGGATTGACAAATCAAAGTAAAAAGACAACAACAACAAAAAACAAACAAAAAACGACAAAAGAAATAGACAAAGAAATGAAGAAATGAAAAGAAAAAACATGTTTAATGTGGGCAGTTATTTTTACGGTATGGTAACGCCGTGCTACGTTTGTCTTAAACCACTCGCTCGCACTGGTACGACATTGCAAAAACTCACCGAAGTCATAACTAGTTTCGAGTTATTATTCATTTATTGAGGCAACAGCTTCTTCTGCTGTTTTAGCCAATCCGAATTCATAAAACAAATCAAAATACTATTATAACTTAAGTTCAATTTAGAATCTTCAAACTTCTACGAAGTAAGCGTGGGTTATTTACAACTTCAGCAAGTCAATTGAAGGCAAATTTCCAAATCTCGATATTTAGAGCTAGTAGCCTAAGAAAAAAAAACTTAGTTGGTGATAACAATAAGAACAACAACAAAAAGAAAAAGAAAGAAAAAAAAGGATGTGACCGAATACGCCTAATGAACTTGTTGGTTGTTTGCATAAGGGCTAATAGTACAATAAATGCAGTGGGGTATTCGCCTCTTTGATAAATTAAAAGCGAAGTGGTACATGGCCAGACTACTCTTTTGACCACCTAATATTGAGAAAAAAGTGCTCATTTTAGACAGGTTGTCGTCTTAGAGAGGGATAATATAGAAAAAATGTTAATTGGCAGTAAAGTGAAAGTGGTCGATTGTGAAGAGGGTCGTATTGTACAGGTGGTCGTATGAGCAGGTTGAACTGCAGTTTGGTGACCTGGCCAATCTACTCACTCTAATATCTTTATCCTCCCACCACTTGCCTTCTCTTTCCCTCTGAAAGAAACAAAATTATGACGAACCCACACACAAAAACAAGAAAGAAAAAAAGAAGAAAAATAATAAAAGAAGAAGAAAAAACTAAAAGAAGAAGGAAAAAAAATGTCGAAAAGCAACGTAACTGTGTAAGTTGCGCAGGTATTGACCCTGATTAATAGTGACCTCAGTGCCGGGTGTCTACACTTCTGTCATAAATAAGTCAGGCACGTCGGTTCTGGGTGCCTCCTTATGTGGTACTCAGTGGGATCTCAAGCACGTAGGCCAGGGAGAGAGGGAGAGAGAGAGAGAGAGAGAGATGGGGAGAGAGAGATGGAGAGAGAGAATGATGGGGGAAGAGATGAAAAGAAATACAATGGGAGTAGGGTGGGGTAACAGTCACAGAGATAGAGGTAGATAAAGAAGGTTGTGGTGAGAGTAAAGAGATGGGCCGAACAATGGAAGTAGGGGAGACAGACACAGGGAGAGAGAACAAGAGAAGGATGGGAGAGACAGGCTGGAAGAGAGAAAGAGAGAAGGAGGGGGGGGGGTACAAGGATACAGACAGAGAGAGAGAACGAGAGAAGGATGGGAGAAGAGGAAAAAGATACATGTGAATGGCGACAGAGTGAGGGAGTAGGAAAGAGAGACAGAAGGAAATGGAAGAAAGAGAGAGAGAGAGAGAGAGGGGGGGGGGGGGGAAAAAGAGATAAAACCAGGACCCACAAATTATGCTGGGCCCTGAATTTTTTATCTTTCCTTTTTATCAACTTTCCCTGGTGGGTTCTTTTC